>SJYA01014029.1:0-10541 GCA_006410615.1 Neotragus moschatus
ATTCCAAGGCCAAATTTGCCTGTTACTCTAGGTGTTTCTTTACTTCCTACTTTTGTATTCCAGTCCCCTATAATGAAAAGGACATCTTTTGTGGACGTTAGTTCTGGAAGGTCTTGTAGGTCTTCATAGAACCATCCAAAATCTACAGACAGTAAATGCTGGAGAGGGTGCGGAGAAAAGGGAACACTCTTATGCTGTTGGTGGGAATGTAAACTAGTACAGCCACCATGCAGAACAGTGTGGAGATTACTTAAAAAATTGGAAATAGAAGTGCCATATGACCCAGCAATCCCGCTGCAGGGCATACACTCCGAAGAAACCAGAATTGAAAGAGACACGTGTACCCCAGTGTTCATCACAGCATGTTCACAATAGCTAGGACATGGAAGCAACCTAGATGTCCATTGGCAGACAAATGGATAAGAAAGCTGTGGTACATATACACAATTGAATATTATTCAGCTATTAAAAAGAATGCATTTGAATCAGTTCCAATGAGGTGGATGAAACTGGAGCTTATTATACAGAGTGAAGTAAGTCAGAAAGTAAAACACCAATACAGGATAATAAAACATATAGATGGAATTTAGAAAGATGGTAACGATGACCCTACATGCGAGAGAGCAAAAGAGACACAGATGTAAAGAACAGACTTTTGGACTCTGTGGGAGAAGCAGAGGGTGGGATGATTTGACAGAATAGCATTGAAACATGTATATTACCATATATGAAATAGATTGCCAGTCCAGGTTTGATGCATGAGACAGAGTGCTCAGGGCTGGTGCACTTGTATGATGCAGAGGGTTGGGATGGGGAGGGAGGTGGGAGGGGGGATCAGAGTGAGAACACATGTACACCCATGGCTGATTCATGTCAATGTATAGTAAAAACAACTACAATATTTTAAAGTAATTAGCCTCCAATTAAAATAAATATTTACAAAAAAAACAAACAAACAAAAAATGAGAAAGTTTAATATAGTACAATAGAAATGATCTATTTAACACAAAAGAAGGCATAATGAAGGAAGAGTGGAATAAAAATGACATAAGATGTAGAGAACGGCTTCCCTTGTATCTCAGCTGGTAAAGAAGCTGCCTGCAGTGTGGGAGACCTGGGTCCAACCCCTGGGTTGGGAAGATCCCCTGGAGAAGAGAAAGGCTATCCACTCCAGTATTTTGGCCTGGAGAATCCCAAGGACTGTATAGTCCACGTGGTCACAACTATTTGGACACGATTAAGCAACTTTCACTAAGACAGAAAAGAAAGGCAGATATAATCCTGTGTTATCAGGAATTACATTAAATGTTGCTGTTCAGTTGCTATGTAGTATCTGACTGAATGGATTAAAGATTAAAGTGACACAACATCCTTTGTTTTTAGGGAGACAAAAAACCACAATGAGATAGCCCTCCAAGATG
The DNA here is from genome assembly GCA_006410615.1 of Neotragus moschatus. Taxonomy (NCBI): domain Eukaryota; kingdom Metazoa; phylum Chordata; class Mammalia; order Artiodactyla; family Bovidae; genus Neotragus; species Neotragus moschatus. The sequence goes on from SJYA01014029.1 coordinate 1,422, forward strand.
TCTGGAATAGAAAAGATGAAGAATAAATGTACTGTTGAGTATGCAATGAAGTTGGACCTTTCATACACTGCTGGTAGGAGCATAAAATGGTCAGCCATTTTGGAAAACAGTCTGGTGGTTCTTCAAAAAGTTAAACATAGAGTTTAATAGGACCCAGCATTTCCACTCCTAGGTACTTACACAAGGGTACTTACGAAAATATATATTAACACAAATATATATGTCAACACACATATATATATGTTGAAATATATATATGAAATATATATGACATATATATGAAAATATATGTTGACACAAACACTTGCAGAAAGGCATTCATAGCAACATTATGCACAAGAGATGAAACCTGAAAACAATCCAAATGTTCAGTAAAACTGATGAAGGGACAAATAAAATATAGTTTATCCAAGCAACAGAATTTTATTCAACCAGAAAGAATTTAAAAAGTACCAATACATGGTACAAAATGGATGAACCTTGAAAACATTATGAAAGACGCCAGGTGAAATATGCAGCATATTGTTTGATTCCATTAATGTGAAATGTTCAGAACAAATAAATCTACAGAGCATGAAAGAGTAGTGGTTGGCAGGGCCTGGCAGGAATTGTAGGGGAACTGCCTAATGCTGATGAGGTCTTGTTTGGGGGGAGGAGAATATCCTGTAGCTGGACAGAGGCGAGGCTACACAGCACTGGGAATGTGCTAAATGCCACTGAGGTGTCCACTTCAAAAGAGTGACATGCATGGAATGAGATTTAAAAACAGATGATTTCTTTATGCTGGAGGCCACCACAGCTCCTGAGTCAGCATGCAGCGGTGTACACAGAAGCGGTTGTGAGCTGCATTGGTGGTCACCGCTTCTCCCTACTCACTCTACATATGCGCCAAAGAGCCCTTCCTTGTGTACATCCTCTCATCACATCTGTGCAGGGCTTAGGGGCACCACCCAGGGCCAGTACTTGAGGTCACAGGGCAAAGGCCGCATGCAGCACCCCCAGTCCCCTCCACTAACAAAGACAAGAGCACAGTGAGGTCAGTCTGGATGGCTTTCTCACCTAACCATTGCATGTTACCATATGACAGTAGCAGCTGGAGCAAACTCCCAGAAGTCCTCTGTTGCCTGTCTGGTTCAGCCCTCCTGCTTTTGCCCTCCACCACCCCACTCTGAGGACCATTGTGCAAATGTTCTGGGCAATTCGGCAGGCATGTTCTTAGATGGAGAGTTGCCCTGGGGTTGAGATGGCACTGGAGGAAGGGCAAGATTGTCCAGTCAATCCATTCTCTCAACAGATCCCTGCCCTGGTGGACACGAGCTGGAACATGTGTGTATCCATTTGTGTTTCTGCACCTCTGCTGTCTGATTGACAAGGAGTTGGCCCAGGGTTGAGTCCTGACTCCTCCCACAGGGAGTTGCTCTGGGAATGGATGAAGAAGTAGCCTGGCCATGTGGGAAAGGGCCCCTGAGAGGGGTGGGAGGTGTGTATTTCTCTCCCTCCCCCTACCTTGTTGTCTCTCTGAAAACCATGCCAGGCCAATCCGTTGATTTAGAGGGACCAGAGGGTGATTGATGGCTGACAGGCAGAGTGGCCCAAGTGGATTCTGGGAGATCCTGAAAGGGGCATGCCCGGGAGCAGGTGGGAAACAACTGAGCCACACACATTGGGGGTACTTTTCTTTCCTTGTTTACCAGAAAGGGGCTCCACACTCAGTGCATTCCTTCTAAAAGACGGGGGCTGTTTGTTGTTGGCCTGTTTACTCACAGCTTGGGGTACCTGGTCTGTTTGGCAGGGCCAGCACCAGTGCTACCATCTGGGCACACAGAGGGAAAGGGTCAGTGCTGGAGGAAAGGCATCCTGATATAGGTGGTGGTGGCAGGGGCACAACTGCCCTTGTTGAGAACTAAGGGCTGGGCACCTCCTTAGGACTCTCAGGCATTGGTGTCCTATGTTCATACAGCACAGAGCACGTGGGCTTGAGGGTGCTTGCCATGGGGTGTTTGCGTAGGCCCAAGGAAGATCAACTTTGATGACATGGGACTCAGTCTGGGGAAAATCCATGGGGACTCTCTGGACAAGAAGTGTTCTGAGCTTGGTCTTAAAGTCCCAGCCAGGGTTAAAGGATGGGACACTAGGGGAGAAAGTGTTGCCAGTCTGTCAGAGAGGAAATCCATGTGGGCCATGATGCACGTATGCTGGGAGTTCCTGGCACACCAAAAGAGGCTGGAGAGGCAAACAGGGACTGGCAATGAAGTCTTACTTAATTGGAAGACAGCTCTTTTGATATCTGCTATGGAGGTGTGTTCCGTGAAAAATGCATAAGGTGATCTGCACCAAGAGGGAGGCAGATAACTGCACTGTTTGCAAAGGGAACTGTTGAGATTGTATGTCAAGACTGGCAACAAAGCAATTTGGAAGACCCCAGCCAGTCGACACTCTCTGTGCAGCCTCGGAAGCTAGGCCAGGTCTGGACAGCTCTGCATAATAAAAGGGCACTATTTTAACCTTCTAAATGTGTATGTATGGGGTGAAAGTGAAAGTCACTCAACTGCGTCTGACTCTTTGCGACCCCATGGACTATACAGTCCATGAATTCTCCAGGCCAGAATACTGGAGTGGGTAGCTGTTCCCTTCTCTAGGGAATCTTCCTAACACAGGAATCCATCTCAGGTTTCCCCCCTTGTAGGCGGATTCTTTGCCAGCTGAGCCACAGTGGAAGTTCTATGTACCTATAGGGTATAAGAGGCTGGATTAAGAAAGTGCAGCTCTTGCCCATGGGTGTGGTTTTCTTATCAGTGAAGCCGCATGCAGTGGTGAATGCTGGGCTCAGCCGTCCTCAGTCTTTGGGCTCTCTTTGGTCAACTTCCACCAGTTTTCCTGGCTCAACTCACCACAACAATTTGGCAGTGCTTTTGCCCTCGTTTGTCTTTCTTTACAAGATCTCCTTCCTTAAATTCACTGACCAAACTCATTTCATTCTTAGCAACGCTTGTCATCACTGCAAGCTGCATCTTTAAATGGCCTCGAGGTCCCAAGGTTAGAAGGGTTTAGAATTTCAGAAGACTCCACTTTTCTTCTTTCTTTCCCTCTGTATCCCTCATCCTATCCAAGAGTTTTGGCACAACAGTATTAGGATTGGTTCTAAAACTTGTAGGTCCAGATCATTTTCCCCACCTGCATCATCTAAGCAAGAATGGACTGACTTAAAAGAATGTGAACTGGCTTCCCCAGACCAGTGGGCACTCCTGGCCTCTGTGAGGTCCAACAAGAAACTTAAGAGCAGAAGACCCAGTTTCTTAAGTCACATTTCCAAGTACATGGTGACAAAGAGCAACAATACAATAAAGGAAGTTAAGATTTTGGCCTGATAACCTCCTCAGCTCTTTCTTATCATAGACTGAAACATGGAATTAGCTTCTTTGATTTGAGCTCCATGATTTTAAGTCATACTTCTTTTCTGTATGATTTCTCTAACTTGTGCCATTGCCTATTGTGCTAGGTTGAATTGAGTTCCCCTGAAGGATATGTTGGTATCATCCCTGGTGGCTCAGTGGTAAAGAACCAGCTTGCCAATATGGGAGATCTGGGTTTAACCTCTGGGTGGGGAAGATCACCTGGAGGAGGCAATGGCAACCCACTCCAGTATTCTTGCCTGGGAAATCCCATAGACAGAGGAGCCTGGTGGGCTACAGTCCATGGGGTTGCAAAGAGTTGGACATGTCTGAAGGACTGACAAACACACATATATTTTATTTATTAATGTATACCTTTCCCACATAAAAACAAAAAAAGAAAAATTTAAAAGTTACAACATAGAAAATGTTCTGCATGGATTACAAAAATCTTCTGTGCTTGGCTGCCTAAATTTGAATTCTGTGGTACCTGTCCTATCATTAAGAAGAAAAAAACATAAAATAATTGTTAAAAGGGTGAAGACTGCCGCCCCAATAACCTAAGAAACATTGAGAAATTTTTTACTTCATTCCATTGTGGAGCATCATATTAAATCAGTCTTTAAACTTTTGGTTCTCAGGACCCCTTTGCATTCTTAAAATTTATTGAGAACCTCAAAGAGTTATTGTTTATGTGGGTTATAAATATAAATATTTAATATCAAATTAATATCAAATTGAAAATGAGAAATTAAAATATTATTTATTCATTTAAAGATTACAGTAATAAAACCACTGCATGTTAACATGAATAACATATTCTATGAAAAAAATCTTTACAAAACAGATGAAAGTTAGTAGAAAGAACAGCATTGCGTTACATTTTTGTAACCCTCTTTGATGTATGGCTTAATGTGAGAGAGCTGGGAAATCATGTCTGTTTCTGACTTTAGTCTGCCACAATATCACACTTTGGTTGCCTCTGGAAAATTCCACCTTACCCTTGGGAAAAAGTGCAAAAAGCAAAAACATCTTAGCAGCATTATGAAAAGAGGTTTGATCCTGTAGATTCCAGCTGAAAGGGTCTCAAGGACTCCCAGGGTTCCCTGGACTCTGCTTTGAGAACTCCAGTGTTACTTCATACTCCTTGGGTCCTGAAAATGTATTTATTAATTACACTGAAGCTGGTCATTGTTATAATTAATCATACTTTACATTTGTGGATGCAGTCATTCCCCCTGTCCTATCTGATGCTGTTACTGGGTGGAAAGCAATCTGGAGCAGCACTAGGGAGTCAAAGGAATGGCAAAAGATCAGAATGAAACAATGGTTAGGCCAGGGCTATGGAGGGACCTGAAAGTTAGCAGTGTGGAGGCATGGGTTTGTGAACAAGCATTTCTGTAAGCTTCTACTTGCAGCTGGGCATAAAAAGATAAACAGGACAAGGCCATTCCCTTGGAAAATTAAGAACTCAGCATGGGGGACAGATAAAGACAAACTTACATATAACACACAAAACCATGAGGTCATTGTTACAAGGAGTAGCAACAGAACGTGGGAGTGGATTGTTGCAGATAGAGAACAGATCAGAGAAAGCAGTGTTCTATGCGTGGACCTGGAGAATTTTTCTAACGTGACCCTGGAAGGAAACACTCTAGATGGCGTGAAGGGAGTGTCTGAAAGCATGGAGGCAGGACTAGATCTCCAGTTTTGAGAGCACTGCCGCTCCAGTGCTGAGGGTGGGCTGTGAGAGGCGGGAGAGGGCTAGGAACCAACACATCAGCATCCTTGGAAAGTTTCAGACATGCAGATCCTCAGGCCCCATACTGTTGAAGAAGTCTGATGGTTGAGAAATCAAGCACCACACTCAGAGAGTTGGAGAACTAACGTTTATTACACCGATGGGTCCAGAGGAGTTAACACTTACAGCTCTGAGCACTGAACAAAAGCATTACAAAGGTTTTATAGACAGTGCATGACATCAGACTATAGTGGCAGTGCTGACTGTTAATAGGCTAGTTTAAACCAGGGGTTTCATGCAAGTGGGAACAGCGGTTAGGACATGGTGGGGGAGGGGGGTGCCTGACTTTTACACAAACAAACATGGCTAAGCAGGCAGCTCCTGGCATTGTTTTAAGTTTCCATTTTCCCAAACAGTCGTAACTTACATGACTTTGCAAGGAGCAAGCTGAGTTGCAAAGAGCAAGCTGAGTTACAGAAGCAGGAGGAGTATTTAGCTATTTCTAGCTGGGTGTAAGTTTTAAATTTTACTCTTCAATACTTCTGGAGTGGAGCCCAGCACTCTGAACTTTAACAAGCTCTCCAAGTGGTTCTGACAGGGGAGAAACTTCTAGAAACACAGCAGCCCAGCATTGGTTTAAGTGTACAGGGTTTGATGTGACTGAATTCTAAGCCCAGTCCCACCATTTATCAGCTTTGTCACCCCCAGAAATACTCTTCACCTTTTGGAATCCCTGCAACTCTGAGGTGGCAACAGTAAAGATATCTCCTTGATAGGTGTGCAGGCAGGCTTGGATAGGACAACGTGTGTATAACATTCAGGTAGGGTCTCGTGCAGCCCTCAGCAGAGGGGAAGGGACACCCACTCTTGCCCACCCTTCTCCATGTGAGTGCCCTCAATATGGAACTGGGCTCACTCAAGCAAGTTCTCTTGCTCAGTTGGCTTGTTTTGTGATTACCCGTTTCACCCCAATAAACACCATTCCCTTCCCTTTTTGGTTCCTCATCAGTAGAATGGAGATCATGAGATGTGCTCTTGGGCTAGAGCTAGGACATGAGATTACGGAGAAACAATCTCTCCCACATCCTGGTGGGCATGCTTCTCTCACTCTTTTCCCTCACTGCTGTGATTGTCTTTCCACGTGTGCCCAACATCACTTCCTAGAGGGAGTGCTCTTGCAGCATTCTTGTGGGAAGAAGCCTTATGGTTTTCTCAGAGGAGCTACGGAAAGCCCTGCTCTGCTTCCACCCCATCTTGATCTTGCCTCAGTCTCGGGATGCCTGGGCTCGCCTCATTTTGTGCATGGGGGGTGGGGCCAGGAGCTGGGAGGATTGGGGGCATGATGGGAAGGGCTGTCAGTCACCACTCGGTCAGAAAGGCTAGTCTGGAGACTCTGAGCAGTGCGACCCTGGAAGTTGGAGGCTCAGTGAGCTCCATGCACCTTGGAGTCTACACACTGATGCCAGGGCTGATCTGAGATGAAATAGGGCAGCCTGGGCACCTTCAGCATCCAGATCTTCATGTGGCATATGAAAATGCAGGTGCCAGTGTTTCAGCCCAGATCCCCAAATCAGACTCACAAGGGTGGGACCCTGAAAGCTGAATTTGAGCCTCAGTGGCAGAGTGATACTGAGGAATATGTTTGAAACTCTGGCAGGTCAATGCTGGCAGCAATTTCCAGCGAACCTGCCATACCAAGGTCGTGGAGGGGCATGTGCAAGGTTAAGGTCTTGAAAGATGGCTTTTTGAAATCTCCAGGTAGCTTTGGAATTGACAAAGACTCCAAGCTTCNACAAGGGTGGGACCCTGAAAGCTGAATTTGAGCCTCAGTGGCAGAGTGATACTGAGGAATATGTTTGAAACTCTGGCAGGTCAATGCTGGCAGCAATTTCCAGCGAACCTGCCATACCAAGGTCGTGGAGGGGCATGTGCAAGGTTAAGGTCTTGAAAGATGGCTTTTTGAAATCTCCAGGTAGCTTTGGAATTGACAAAGACTCCAAGCTTCCAAATATAATTTTAGTGTTTCATCATATTCAAATTCCTTGGACTTAGAAATTCCCAGGTGGCTAGGACAGTAAAGAATCTGTGTGCAATTTGGGAGACCTGGGTTCCATCCCCGGGTTGGGAAGATGCCCTGGAGGAGAGCATGGTAACCCACTCCAGTATTCTTGCCTGGAGAATCCCCGTGGACAGAGGAGTCTGGTGGGCTTGAGTCCATGGGATTGCAAAGAGTAGGACACGACTGTGTGACTAAGCACACACAAGTGATGTGGTCAGTAGCAGATAACCACAAGTCATTGGTAACTAGGTGTGCAGGACCCTGGGTGTGGATTGTGGGTGGTTTAGCACTGAATTAAATGACCTGGGCTGAGAATGAATAAGTAAATATGTATTGGTTTGTGCTAAGGAGAAACATTGGTGAAAGAGTCATTGGATAATAGACTCATTGCTGCTAACAGATGCAAGTGATGTGGGCCAGGAGGAGGCTGAACTCCGCCTAGAGGAGGAGGAGTATTATTTGTGTACAATAAATGTCCAAATATGTACCATCTGAAACGTGATGAAGCAGAAGATTGAGGTGAAAGACCCAATGGTTTTATTGTGAATCAAAACTGCTTCCCTTTGCAGATTTAAAACAAACAAACAACAACAAAAAAATCACATGGGCATGTAATTTTATCCCCATAACTTCGGGCTAAAATTTTTTACCTCTCTCATTGGAAATGACCCTGATGCTGGGAAAGATTTAAAGCAGGAGAAGGGGACGACAGAGGACGGGATGGGTTGGATGGCATCACCGACTCGATGGACATGAGTATGAGCAAGGTCTGGGAGTTGGTGATGGATAGGGAAGCCTGGTGAACTGCAGTCTATGGGGCTGCAAAGAGTCGGATACAATTGGGCGACTGAACTGAACTGAGCTGAAGCTGGGGCAGTGACAGTTGATTCTTTCTAAGAAGAAAAACACACTCAGGTTCACGTTAAATCTTTAGTGTTTATTTTCCTATTGGGTTTTACAAAATAAACTGGCTTTCCTTCCTCTCCAAAAAAAAAAAAAAATAGTAATAATAAAATCTTGTTTCAAGTTAGGATAACAATCCATGAGCTTCAGAATTTGCCTGTTAAACTACGTTTCACTGTATTCTGACAGCAGCCATGTTTAGCTGAATGGAGACCTTTCTGAAACCCATTTCCCAGACCCTCCTGGTCCACCTACTGCTCAGGCAGCCTGGAATGACTTACTCGTCTGCACTTACACTGCTGGAACCTGTCGGAACTAGTTGATGAGTAAGTCAAAGGATGAAGCTTGCTTGGTTTGGGACAAATGACTGCAATTTTTAGCAGGACATGGGTCGATGAGGGCAAAGCGCCTGCTTTGCTACAATCTATGCCAACTGGACGGGTTCCAAGCAGTCAGCCTGGACTCCAGGTCTAGACAAGTCAACTTGAGTCTACGACGGCTGTAGTCATCTTCCACAAGGGGACAGATGATGGCATGTAGAGGATCCAGTCACTGTCATATAGGAAGACAGCCAGGAGTCTGTCTATTTGGGGAAACCAATCAGCCACTGAAGAAGAGCACCTCCCACAAATCGACTCTCAGGGGAGCCGAGGGTGAACATTTTTGCAGGGGTTGAAAAAACATTTACTGCACGCCGAGGTTTCACTCAGCCTCACATGGACCACATGCAGATCACCCATTAACTTTGTCTGGATTTCAGGCTGCTTTTCCAAGAACCATTGGAAGTAGTGGTAGTATACAGGAAGCATCTCTGACACTGGTTTCCTCTCTCAGGGCTTTTTTTCCAAATGGATAAGCATGGCAGGGAAAAGTCAGGGCTTATCTTAAGGAGGAATCCAATCAGTTGTGGATACCGTTGTGCCACAGGAGGAATGGCAAACCCATGTGGCTTTTCTGTAAGAAACATGCCTTAGATCTTAAACACGATTGCTGCTTTGTATCTGATACAGGGCTTTTTCATGTAA
>SJYA01014030.1:0-10654 GCA_006410615.1 Neotragus moschatus
TGGGGGGGAGCTGGATCCATGGGTGGGGCTATAGTCCATGGGGTGGCAAAGAGTTGGAAATGATTGAGCCGACTAAGCACACGGCACATACCTCTCTTTTGCTCTCTTTAAGAAACCATTTACTCTCTTATGTGGCCCAATTTTACGTGAACTTTATTTTTTTAGAAAATAATGGAATGAAATAATGGAGTTGGGAATATATAGAGAAGGGAGTTCAAGTATTAGTTATTTGATAAATGTCGGTTTGATTTGATGGCTTTTCTTTTACTTGCAATGTTTTGGTAATACTTTCCTTAGATGGGCCCTACTTGTTAAATGACAAAAGAGATTGTGAGAGAAAGCCTCAATTATTTGGGAACAGAGAGAAGAAGATACTAAACAATGGCTTAAAAATTTCTGCTGTGTGACTCTGAACCAGGAAAACGTAGAGACCAGAGGTAGGCTCCATTTTTGCCAGAGTGGGTTTCTAAAAGTGCTCATGAAGGAAATTTCATTTCCCTCTTTGAGCTTACATTCTAAGAGTGTGACATAAAGAATAGCCATGTAGGGAATTCCCGGGTGGTCCATGGATTAGGACCTGGTGCCCTCACTGCCATGCCTGGGTTCTCTCCCTGATTGGGGCCCAGAGATCCCTCAGGCCAAGCAGCACAGCCAGAAAAAAAAAAAAAAAATCCATTATTTAAAAAAACCCCAAAGCAGCCATGTACATGGTCCTCCATATTTACAAAGGAAAATAAATTATTAAATCAATTTAATCATTTAAAATAAAATTACATTTAAACTTATAGAAAATATACATAAATATGCTGTCTCTTTTTACAATGGAAAGGCCTACAAACTACTACAAAACACAGGTAACTTATCAAATATGAACCTATTGCTTCATAAATGACTATAGACTTGTCTGTTAATTCCTTCATTTTTTAACAGTTAATACTTATTTTGCTTTTTAATTATTTAGAAGAGTTATTCAAGTAATTCTGATAACTTAAGAAATTGTTTGCAGGGACATGAATCATGAAGAAAAGGAGATGTCTAGGCATCTTTCCTGGGATAAAGTCATTTCCACCAACCCCATAGCTATTCCTCATGCAGCCTTGCAGTAAATCATTGCTTTGTGTTGTGGACAACAGTGATGGTTTGTCTTCCATGGAAAACTATGTTTACAAATAGAGGCCTTGCTTTCTTTCAGGTTATAGTGGGGCACTTCACCTTCTTTCAGCCTTTAATGCCTCAGGTAGTTGTGCCCTGTTGCAGAGACCACTGCATTTTCTTTGCTGATAACACTCTATATCATTTATTTATTCTGTCTCCACTGCCACCACCATTCCTATCCTAGAAAAGCACAGTAGCCTCCTAAATATCTTCCTGTATCTACTCTTGCTTATCTTTAAGCTCCTTAGTCATGGTTATCTTCAAAGATGTAGACAAGATAATGTCATTCCCTGGTTTGAATCCTCCAATGGCTTTCCATGTAACAGAGGATAAAATGGGAATTTTGTACTGCAGCCCATCAGACACTACACAGTGGGACCTTCCCTCTCTCGTCCCACACTGTTCTGCTGCCTGGCTCACTCTGCTCAGCTCACTGGCCCTTTTTTTAGTGTCAGGATTCACCAAATTCCAGGGCTTCCCCAATGGCTCAGTGGTAGAGAATCCATCTGCAATGAAGAAGACACAGGAGACATGGGTTTGATCCTTGGGTCAGGAAGATCCCCTGGAGGAGGAAACGGAAACCCACTCCAGTGTTCTTTCCGGAAAATCTCATGGATGGGGGTGCCTGGTGGGCTGCAGTCCAACGGGTCACAAAGAGTCGGACACACTGAGACGCATGCACATTTCACCAACCTCCTCTCCATCTTAGGGATTCGGCACTGCTGTTTCTTCTGTCCCTGTGCCAGGAATTCTCTTCTTCTGGTCATTTGTGTGGCTGGCTCCTTCTCAGCCTTCAGGTCTCAGTGTAAGTTACCTCTTTGAGCGGCTTCTCTGGTCCTCTCATGGCTCCTGTTCTCTGTTATGCTTTCCTACTTATTTCCTTCCTAGTGCACATTACAGGCAGTGATTATTTGGCTTATTTGCCTGTTTATTTTATTGCCTATCTCCCGCTAGACTGAAATGATAGCTGGTAAGTTTTATAGAGTGCTTGCTAGATGCCAGTCAGTGGTGTTTAACATGAATTAATTTGTTCATTATAATGATCCTATGACGTAAGTACTATATGATCACCAGTTTACAAATGGAGAAACTGAGGTACAGAGAGGTGAAGTGTCTTGCTCAGTGTCACACAGGCTGGAAAGTGGCAAAGCCAGGATGTGAATCCAGGTGGCCCAGCTCCAGTGCTCCCCCTTCTCACCTCAGTGCCCTGTTGCCTCCATGGTGGCATGTTGCCTTTTGACTGTTTGTGCCCAGTGCCAGCAGGGTGTCTGTTGTGTGCTGTGATGAGGACAGTTATCCCTGTTGGGTAGGTGAGAATCAACCATCTCTCGTAAACTGCTGACGCAGGGCAGAGGGAGAGATGAGCTTCCTCTGTAAGGAGCTATAATGGTTGGGAAGGAAAAGTGACTGAGCCAGCTCAGTGTCCATCACTCATTTCTCTGAGACCTCAACCTCTACTGCTTCTACCTGGGGCCTCATGTGGAGCAGGGGTGTTCAAATTAGTGGTAAAAAGATGGTTGACCCACAGATATGTAATAAAGTGGTGGCACAAGCTATATTATTTTGGGGAACCTTTAACAGGATATCAGCTTTCTCTGGTCCCCTCCTCTCCTCCTTTGCTACGGACCACCATCATGAAGACCTGGGGCATCAGTGGAGCTGCCAGAAAGTGGCAGCAGTGATTGATGGAGGTTCTGGTGAGGTCACGTGAAGCAGAGAGCTCCTGTAGGCTGAATGAGTCATCTGTCAGCACTTTCCTGCACACATTTCACTGTGTGTATGTGTGTGTGTGTGTATCTGTGTTTATATATATTTATAGTGTCTGAGATCTAGCAGTAAAAGTCAGGACTAGATTTCATTCATTGGTCTTGAATTAATATTGTTAATATGACTTCAGTGATGCCACTGCTGGTGAAAGTGAAAGGTGTTAGTTGCTCAGTCGTGTCTGACTCTTTGCCACCCCATGGACCGTAGCCCACCAGGCTCATCTGTCCATGGGATTCTCCAGGCAAGAACACTGGAGAGAAAGACATTCCTTTCTCCAGAGGATCTTTCCCACTTAGGGACTGAACCTGGGCCTCTTGCATTGCAGGCAGATTCTTTACAGTCTGACCTACCTTCTTTCACTCTATAAACATCTATTCAGTAGATACTTATTGGCCGTAGACACTGCCAGTTCAGTAGACACTATTTCAGGCACTGTGATAAGTGCTGTTGATAGTGAGTATCAATGATCCTTGGCTTCGGGGAGCTTACAGTGGAGCTTAAAATGTAGAAGATATGAACCTGTAAATAATTAATTACAAAAATGTGATAAGTTATAAGGTAGAGGGAAGTACAGAGTGGTTTGGGATTCCCGAGAAAGCAGCACTTAAATCAGACTGAGGATGTGAGGCAAAGGGCAGAGAAAATATCCCAGAGATGACGATCTGAGTCTGGAAACGTGAGCAAACTTGAACAGACAGGGAAGAGGGTGAGGGAAGAGGAAGAGGGTCTGAGCAGATGCGCCAGTGCGTAGGGTCACTGGGGAATGAGAGAGGGTGGGAACCAGAGGCGTGGACAGACGTGGGAGAGTGATATTGAAATGTGACACCTTCGGGTAGGTGGGAGTCAGATCATCGGCACTTTAACGGGTTTAGATTTTATCCTGAGGTAGTGAGATCCACTGAACTGTTTTAGACAGAGAAATGCTATTATTAGTTTATGTTGTAGAAAGGCAAGTGTGGAGAATGGCTTGACAAGGACTGAGACTAAAATTCGAGGCCCGTTAAGAGACTGTTGCAGCAACTCAGATGAGAAAGAGTGAAGTGTGAACTGAGGCAAGGTCCGTGGGCTGGAGAGGAAGGGCGTGATTATAGATAATTTAGTAGGTAGAATCCACAGGACGTGGTGACTGTTTGGATGTGGGACTGGGTGGAAAGCAAGTTTCTCACTTGGCTGACTTGGTGGCTGGGCGGTGTCATTTACTTAAATAGGAACTAGAGAAGGGGGAATAATATGTGTGTGTGTGTGTTTAGAGAGAGAATTTCAGTTTTGGACATGCTGAGTTTAGATGCCTGTGGATTATTCCAGTGGAGATACCTAGTAGGGAGGGCTATAGAACTGACACATAGCAGGAATTCTTTATGTATTTATCATATGAATGAAAATGGTAAAGCTCTGGGGTGCAAGAAGATAGACGTGTTAGTCATCACTGCACCTTATTATCTTTATGATCATATAGATGCTAGTTGCTTTCATGGGAGTTGCTAGAGTGATCTAGGGAGAGTATACAGCCAAGAGATGAGGTCTCAAGTCATAATTTAAGGCATCAGGGAACAGTAGCCTGAAAAGGAGACATAAGGAGTTTTCAGAGGTAGGAGAAACTCCAGGAGAGAGAAAGGACCAGGGAGTCAGCAGGGCAGATGCCAGAGAAGGAGCCATAGCTGGTGGAGAAAAGTCAGGAACTGGAAAGGAGGAACTGGAAAACTCGCACCTAGTTTCCCAGTTAGCAGAGACATTGGCCGGAGAAGTTTAATACTGAACTTTCCCCTGTGCCAGGCGTGTGTGATATACCATGCATACAATGGCCGTGTGTGATATACCACGCATACAATGGCACACATATGCTTCAGCTGGGCTTCAGTGACGTGGTGGCAGCTGAGTCCGGACTGTGTTGAATTGGTGAAAGGATAGTTGGTGAGAGAGTGGAGAGACAAGTATAGTGGACACTCCTCTGGAGGTGTCTGGGGGGTGAGGAAAGAGACTGATGAGAATCAAGAGGGATGTTGTCTCCAGAGAATTTCCCCTTCTCTTCCCTTCCCTTTACATTTCCTTTCTTTTCACTCCCTCCCTCCCTCCCTCCCTCCCTCCTTGACAGGGTAAGTTCCTTGAGGAAATGGGAAAGGTTGGGATGGCTGGAAAGATTAATCCTGGACAAGAGGAAAAACCCATGATGGAAACAGAGGTGTGGTTAAGAGTGGAGATGAATCTTGTTATTTATCTCTTTCATGTATTGTAGTGTGTCTCTGTTAACCCCCAGCCCCTCACTTATCCCACTTTATAGCACAGGGAACTATCTTCAATATCTTCCACAATGGAAAAGAATCTGTGAAAGGCCTATGTATCTAAATCAATTGGCTGCACACCTGAAACTCGCACAACATTGTAAATCAGCTATACGTCAATTAAAAAATTAAAAAAGAGAAAGTAATCCAAAAGATGAAAAGAGTGGAGGCAAAAAGGTGGAGATCAGGTAGAGAATGAAAGGGTTTTTTTCCTAATGTCCTTATTTCTGTCTCTGCCCAGGAGGCAGGGTGATGGTGAGACAGGGGACTTAAAAAGGGAGAGAAAGCTTAGAAATTGCTGAAGTAAGGAATGGGAATGGGACTCACTGAAGGACTGCAAAGCACCACAGGAAGTGGAGACTCTTGACTTTTTTCTAACCCTAACCCTAACCACAGTGTATGTGTTTGTGTGTGGTTCTCCCTCTAATGGTCCAGATGTGGATTGGAGAGGTGGTGGGGGCACTGAGCCAACCTGGGGGTTCACTCAGTATGTCTGACAGACTCTTCAAAGTCTAATCCTTAGGTAAGACGCTCAAAGACGAGTTGAAAAGAATTGCAAGCATTCTGCCAATTCATAGGACTAAAACTTTGCTGAAATAGTACAGTACCTCACTCTGTTCAAAATCCAAAAATACCCAGCTACTGGGTCTTCGCTTTAAGACAGCCAGATGGTAGAATTCAACACAGACGGCTGGAAAACCCAGAAAATGAATGGGTAAAAGTGAGTGGTGAGGTGACTCAACTGGGTAGGAAGAATGAACTAGAAAGCAATGAAATGTGAGGAACCTGGCATTCTTACAATTACTTATGATATACATTAACTTGCTTTGTGGAGGCACCGAGATATTCCCCCCAACCCCAACCCTGAGTTTTCAGTTCTGTATTAAAGAGAATCTGATGAGAGAAGTAACACAGCCAGGGAAACGTCATAGCCTCAAGGGCACAGCCATTGAAGATGAAACTCCTCTAGCTTTTTTAGGAATTCATCAAGTAGGAAGAAAGACTGAGGGACTCTGCTTTTATTTTTCCCCTAGCTTTATTGGGATATAATTGACAAATAAAATAATAATATACTTAAAATGTACAGCATGATGATTTGACATATGCAAATATTGTGAAAAGAGTCCCATGATCTAGTCTTAGCAAATTTCAATATACAAATAGTATTACCTATAATCACCGTGCTGTGACAGCAGCCTCAGAATTTTGTAATTGAAGCTTTGTACCCTTTGACCAACTTCTCTCCACTTCCTTCACTTCCTCAGCTCCTGGCAACCACATTCTATTCCCACTTTCTGTGAGTTTGACTTTGTGTGTGTGGGGGAAATGTCTGCATATAGGCTTCCCAGGAGGTGCTAGTGGTAAAGAATTTGCCTGCCAATGCAGGAGACGCAAGAGATGCAGGTTTGATCCCTGGGTCTACATGTCCACGTATAAGTAATGGCATACAATATTTGTCTTTTTCCATCTGACGTTTCACTTAGCGTATTGTCCTTTGGGTTCATCCACGCTGTCACAAATGGCAGGATTTCCTTCTTCTTTGAGAATGAATAACATTCCATTGTGTATATGTACATTTTAAAATCCATTCATCTCACCGAGGAAACCAGAATTGAAAGAGACACATGTAGCCCAGTGTTCATCACAGCACTGCTTACAATAGCCAGGACCTGGGAACAACCTAGATGTGCACTGGCAAACGAATCAATAAGAAAGCTGTGGTACATATACACAATGGAATATGATTCAGCTATTAAAGAGAATACATTTGAATCAGTTCTAAAGAGGTGGATGAAACTGGAGTCTATTATACAGAGCTAAGTAAGTCAGAAAGAAAAACACCATACTAACGCATATATATGGAATTTAGAAAGATGGTAATGATGACCCTATATGTGAGACAGCAAAAGAGACACAGCTGTAAAGAACAGACTTTTGAACTCTGTGAGAGAAGGTGAAGGTGGGATGATTTGAGAGAATAGCATTGAAACATGTATATTATCATATGTGAAATAGATCACCAGTCCAGGTTCAATGCATGAGACAGGGTGCTCAGGGCTGGTGCACTGGGATGACCCCCTGAGGGAAGGGATGGGGAGGGAGGTGGGAGGGGGGTTCAGGATGGGGGACACATGTATATCCATGGCTGATTCATGTGAATGTATGGCAAACACCACCACAATATTGTAAAGTAATTAGCCTCCAATTAAAATGAATAAATTAAAAAAAAAAAACAAAGACATGCATTAAGCACAAGTTAAAAAAAACCCCATTCATCTGCTGAGGGACCCTTAGTTTTTTCCATATTTTGGGTATTTTGAGTAACAATGCAGTGAATACGAGGTGCAGATATCTCTTTGAGGTGGTGATTTCAGTTTCTCTGGATATATATGCAGAAATGGGATTTCAGGGACTGTAGCCCACCAGGCTCCTCTGTCCATGAAATTCTCCAGGCAAGAATACTGGAGTGGGTTACCATTTCTTTCTCCAGTGATTACTGTTAAGAGCCAAAAAGCTTATAGCTGTATTTACTGGTTTTATATCCTTCTGCTCACCTCAGCAGAGAACTGGGCTGATGATGTCATTTCTCATATAAACTCCAAGAAATTGACACTGTATCTGACTGCCTAGTAAAATGACTTCCATCAATCATTATCCCTGCCTAATAGCATTACAATGTTAGTAACGAATGTTCTCGCCAAAGACTTGGGATTTTTAATATAGTTAAGCGTTGGTCTGTGGCTGTAGGTTCCCTTCCCTTCAATTCCCAGCTGAAATCTTGTTAATTCTCAGAAGCTCCTCGATCTGAACCGACCAAGTGGAAGGCCTTTGGGGGAAGGGCACAGTAAACCGTTGTGTAACATTTACAGTAGGTGGCGCTCTTTCCCCTGAATCCAAGCCAGTTTCCAGTGCTGCTGCTGGCCAAAGGCTGTGTCACGTTCCAGGAAGCATGAACTGAAAGGAGTACCCAATATTAACACATATATATAGGGAATCTAGAAAAAATGGTATTGATGAACCTATTTTCAGGGCAGCAGTGGAGACTCAGATACAGAGAACAGGCTTGTGGACCCAGGGATGGAGGAATGGGGGAGGAGAGGGTGGGACAAACTAAGAGTAACATTGAAACATATGTTACGGTATATAAAATACACAGCCAGTGGGAATTTGCTCTGTGGCTCGGGGTGCTCAACCCTGATACTCTGAGACAACCTAGAGGGGTGGGATGGGGTAGGAGGTGGGAGGGAGTTTCACGAGGGAGAGGACATATGTCCAGCTGTGGCTGATTGATGTCGTATGGCAGAAAGGAACACAGTATTGTAAAACAATTATCTTTCAATTAAAATAATAATAAAAAAGAACTGAAATGAGGACCTGCCTGAAATCTATCAAAAACCAGATTTCCCCCCAAGCCTCACAGTACGGATGGTTGAATTGCAAGCAGTGATTAGCTATGTGGGTAGATTAATAAATCTAGAGAGCATTTATACAGATAGCTTCAAAATTCAATTTCAGCCAAGGTAAAGCCTTAGCTCCCTATTTCTTAGAGCATTCTAGATAGAGATGCAATTTCATTCATCTAAAAAGACAAAATTTATTCTGACATAATGAAACCTAAGATGCAACTTATCTTAATACACAGTTTAGTTTCCATAAGATTTCTTGTTGCCTTTCACAGGCCTGGATGCCAGCTTCACAGCCTGGCCATGCCCTATTTGAGAGATTACATTTTACCAAGTTTCAGCAAGGCTACATATACACCTGTCTATAATAAATTCACTATTTGCAAACCATTGCTCAATTTCTATTTTGAATTCTCCCTATTTTTCTTTTTTACCCTTCTTTTTCCCAGTTTCACCATTGGTTTGTGTTTCTAACTTTGGTATCAGGCAGGAAGTCTGGGTTCGGGATGATGTCAGTCTAATGGGGAATGAATTGATTAAAAATCCAGATTTTATGTGTACAGTTAGCATTATTAAAAGATGTATCTTTTCCATCATGGTCCCTGGTGGCTCAGATGGTAAGGAGTGCACCTGCAATGTGGGAGACCCAGGTTCGATACCTGGGTCAGGAAGACCCNATGTCAGTCTAATGGGGAATGAATTGATTAAAAATCCAGATTTTATGTGTACAGTTAGCATTATTAAAAGATGTATCTTTTCCATCATGGTCCCTGGTGGCTCAGATGGTAAGGAGTGCACCTGCAATGTGGGAGACCCAGGTTCGATACCTGGGTCAGGAAGACCCACTGGAGAAGAGGATGGTTACCAAGTCTGGCATTCTTGCCTGGAGAATTCCACAGACAGAACAGCCGGGTAGGCTACAGTCCATGGGGTCGCAAAAAGTTGGACGTGACTGAGCAAGTAACGTGTGCCCACGTTCACACCCACACACAAACATTCCATGTTCATTGTAGAAGGGTTAGAAAATATACTTAGGAAAAAGAAAAACTCAAATCACCAAAATGCTAGCATTTTAGTATATTTACTTTTAGACCTCTTGTGTGTTTTTTTCTCTGTTTAAATAAATCCACCCCCCTCCCCCCCCACACACATTGATTAGGCTATCAAAGTTCTGGTAGGAAACAGTAGCACCCTGCCTAGGGACTATTTTCAAAGATGGGGTGGGTTCAGGAAAACTGATAAGGTCCCCCCGGGCTATGGTGGGGAGCTGTTACTACTCCTTGATCTGTCAGTTCTAAGATGGGGATGCTAATGGGTCGGAAGGATACAATCCATCCTTGCCCTTCAGCTTCCAGTAGAGTTCTATCAAGGAGGGGCCAGAGCAGAAGCGCTAAGGGCTGAGGTGAGTGAGGTCAAGGTGTTTATCCGTGGGCACCCTCGGTGCTAATCGCGCAGAAGCCATTCTGGGCCCACCATGATACCACGATACAGCTCTTCCTCTGAGTTCCGGTCATCTCCCCCTCCCCCAACCCCTTCAGACTCCTTACTCTTATGCGGCCCTCTGATTCTCTGTGCGCAGGCTTAGTTGTTCAGCTCAGTTGTACACAACTCTTGGTGACCCCATGGATTATAAGCTACTCAGGCTCCTCTGCCCACGGGATTTTTCCAGGCAAAAATACTAGAGTGGGTTGCCATTTCCTCCTCCAGGGGATCTTCCTAACCTAGGGATTGAACCCATGTCTCTTGCATCGGCAGGCTGATTCTTTACTACTGAACCACTAGGGACTGGTAGTCCTTGCAGTTGCAAAAGAGTCAGACATGACTTAGCAACTAAAAAAGCAAAAAAAAAAAAAAAAAAAAAAAAATTTCTGTGTCCCCTGTTAACTTCCCTGAACGCAGCTTTCATCTTTGTAAATAAAAAGTCCCTTTATTAATCTTTTCTCTGGTACCTAGTTTGAGAATGCCATCTGTTGTCTGCCTAGATCCTGACCAGTACCCACAATGTTCACCAGTTTTCACAATTTATTAGTCATTATATATATATATATA
>SJYA01014031.1:0-10049 GCA_006410615.1 Neotragus moschatus
AAAAATCGATTTCTTTATTTTAATTGGAGGCTAATTCCTTTATAATACTGAGGTGGTTTTTGTCATAGAGTTTGGGACGGCGGCACACAAGTACACCTGTGGCTCATACATGTCAATATTCATTTTTAAATAAAAATGCAAAGTTGGAAGAGAACAGCACTTTCTAAACGTGAGAAAGAGGGTCTCTCAGACAGCAGCATGCTTCATAGTGACATGCAAGAGGCATTATGTTGATGATAAGAAGAGGCCAGGGGCTCAATCACATCTATTATTGAATAAAAATCCCAGACAAATTTTTATTTTGGAATCCGACAAAATAAATGATGTTCAAGGTCATCTGGCAGAATAGAAAATGGACAGCCTCAACTAAATCTGAAAATGTGGCATAACAAAGGAGGTAGGAAGTGAACTGCCAGAGCATAAAACACACTATATGGCTTTGGCAGCTAAAAGACTATGTTACTAGCATAGAAATAAAAAGACCCAGAGTCTAAACAGAAGGGCTACAAATAAGCCTCTGAGTATAATGGATATTTCAACACATGATAAAGTTGGAATTTCAAATTAGTAGGCAAAATAATAATATTTGATACACGATACTGAAAAAACTGGTTTACTACTGTACTTATAGGAAAAACAAACCCTGAGAGAGCAGAAAAAAATTTTTATAACGAATATTCTGACAAATGGTAAATACCCTTATCTATAATAAAGGAGTGGAAAGAGATGGAATATTCAAAAAAATGGGCAAAGGATATGAACAGGTGAACCACCGATGGCTTATTTAATGTTTGTAATACAAAATGAAAAAACCTTGTGTGATATTTATAATAAAACATGAAAAAAAAAAAAAACCTCCATCATCCTAGTTTCAAAAACACAAATTTGAGATGAAGAGCTTTTTCTGTCTGATTGAAAAAGACTAAGAACGCTCACATGCTTTCACAACACTCATGCAGAACTTGTACAGTCTGACGCAGCAATCTCAAAACTTATCCTGAGAAAATAAATGGACAAGACTTAAACACAAGTATAAGGATATTCCTAACACTGCCATTATAACATGAAAATGACTTACATTAATAAGTATTGGTTAGGGAGGGAGACTCAAGAAGGCGGGGATATATATTATATATATAATTATATGTATATATATATAAAATTATGACTGATTTGTGTTGTTGTATGGCAGAAAACAACACAACACTGTAAAGCAATTATCTTTCAATTAAAATAAAGTATTGGTTAAACAAATTATGGTATATTCATAAAATGGATGACTCACATGGTCATTTAAAATGGTTTATATCTCTTGACATCAAGAGCTATGTGGAACACATTGTTAAATAAAGAAATTGCAAAATGGTGTTCTTGGAATAATCACATTTTGGTTTAAGGAAAAAAGAAAGCTCCAAACATCTGTNATTATCTTTCAATTAAAATAAAGTATTGGTTAAACAAATTATGGTATATTCATAAAATGGATGACTCACATGGTCATTTAAAGTGGTTTATATCTCTTGACATCAAGAGCTATGTGGAACACATTGTTAAATAAAGAAATTGCAAAATGGTGTTCTTGGAATAATCACATTTTGGTTTAAGGAAAAAAGAAAGCTCCAAACATCTGTCTCTGAGATACAAAGACACACACACACTCACACCTTTTATTCATGGGCTGGAAGGATATATCCCAAAATGTAACACTGAATCAGCTGTTTCTATGAAAAGGGACAATATGTGATACTTTGTTTCTTTTCAAAAAAACCTCTTTATATTTTTTGAAAAATATTCAACAGGCCAAAACAAGAAAACTACTGGGGAAAAAAAGAAGCTGATCTGGTCATGGAGGGATTGGGGAAGCTTTAGATTCATGTCCAAACATGTAGTGGAAGGGGGCGGGGCAGCGGCCCAGCCACAGTTCCTGATGCCCTGAAGTGGGGTGGAGGTTACAATGGGGCAGAGTGTCTGGATTTACAGCCTCCAGCACCTCGAGTTTAGGCCTCAGCCCTGGCTCCTGGCTCCCGTGCAGGAGGAAAAGCCCATCACAAGGCTGTCTCCAGGAAGGGGCACTCTGCACCTCACGGCCTGAAAATTCCTGCTCCGTTTTACCATCTGACTTTCCAAATCTCTCCTGAGTCTGTTTTCCCACTCCTCATGCAGACTTGTCTGCCCCAGACTTCCTGACTTATCTGCTCCATGTTTCTCCATTCCCCATTCTTGGCTGCTTCTAACTCATGACCTGGATGGTTGCTACCTTCAATTTTCTCAGTCTCGGGCCTGACCGTTTCAGTGTACTGCCTAAAAACCTCCAGTGGTCCCCAAAGTTCCAGGGACAAAAGCTGAAGCCTCTAACAAGGCACTGATGATGTAACATCTGGACTGGCTTCCACCTTTACCTCACTCACTGAGCAGGCTGCGTCCTGGCCATGGAGAACTATTTCCTGTTCCCAGACATGCCCTGCTCTCTGTGTGTGCCTTTGTGCCTTTGCCCGAGCTATTTTTTGCTCTTCCCTGAGATTTTTGCCAGCTGTTCCAGCTTTGGTCCAGCACAGCACCCTGCACAGCCCTTTGCCAGATACCCCCTGCCATCTGCCCCTTCTTGCACACGTCTGCAAATCCAATGTAAAATCCCTGGCCCAAATAAGACATTTGATCTAGAGTCAAAATTCCCGTCTTACCTGAGAATCCAAGTCTTCTCCTTTTAAGCAGAGGTTGGCATCAAGCACATTGAGTCCCACCAGCAGACCAACAATCACTGTCCCTTCTTC
Organism: Neotragus moschatus; assembly: GCA_006410615.1. Taxonomy (NCBI): domain Eukaryota; kingdom Metazoa; phylum Chordata; class Mammalia; order Artiodactyla; family Bovidae; genus Neotragus; species Neotragus moschatus. The sequence continues at coordinate 2,772 of SJYA01014031.1, forward strand.
CTCCATCATTAATGCCTCAGGCTCATAGAACTCACTGAAAGAGACAGATAAGACAGGAACACCTTCACCACCCTTCTACTGGACCTATCCTGACTTTTCACCTCTTAGCTCGTGGCCTGGCTGCCGGTTTCACCAGGAGCCAGAGGCTGCCTTGTGTGCATGCCCTTCTGCCTTTTATTCCCTCTTACTTTAAGTTCTGTGATCTCTTCTCTGGCCTCTCCTCTCTTCCTGGGGCTTAGAATGGACCCCTCCCTCCTCTGGTCTAAGGTTAACTTCTCTGGTTGGACCCTGGACCCCAGCTCTTCTCATTAGGCCCCTGTGTTCCTAAACACCACTCTGTCCCTCCTGTCCACCTGGCTGCTTCTCTTGTCTTCCTACGTGAACTACTTCTACACACACATTCATGTCAACATGAAGTGCAATCCTGCGATCTCCACCCCGCCAACCGAGAACAACGCTCTTTCCTCTCTCCTGCGTCCCGGGGAACACTGCCTGCTTTGACTCCCTACCCCCCAGTCCCCCTGGCCACGTGTAGTGAGGCTCCACCCGCAACCGCTCTGGTCACCAGCGATTAGCTAATATACCAGCGTGTGTGTGAGTGCATAAGAACGTGTTATCCTCAGAATTAGTTGTTTATTTACTATCGTTTTATTTTTGGCAGTGAGCCATGTGGGATCTTAGTTCCCAGGCCAGGGTGGAAGCTGTGCCCTCTACAGTGGAAGTGCCAAGTCTGCACCACTGGACCAGGAGGGCAGTCCCAGAACTAGCTGTTTAGAACAAAATCCGTACCTCAAAGTTATTCAGTATAACTGTCAGAGAAGAGTACAAGGTATGTAAATTATTTGAAATCAGTATTTATCATGAAAACATTTGTTCAGTAATAAGCCATGACTTGAAAACAGTCGAAAATTTACAGGCCATACTGTAAAAGATATTTTTATTTCAGTTAGATAAGAGCATTACCTCTATAAAGATTTTTTCCGCATAAATTCTCATATCATAAAGAAAATTCCTCTTATAATGATTTCTTTTGTCTATAAAGTTATAAATATAAAAAATGAACCCAGTCAGAAATTTCAGAGATAGTTCATCTTTACTGATGCCAAGAGATATAAAAGTTTACAAACTGAATATAGAATCCTAAAATAGGTAATCTAGGTATGTTCTCTGATAAAAAGCAGGGTTTTATAATTTAAAATTGCCCACTGGATCTAGCAGGAGTCATTTTCCCCCTGTTATCACCCAATCATATACTATTTTGTTGAAACTTAATGGAGTAATGCTGTCAGTTACCCAATCTTAGGTATTTTTGAAGAATCACGTTCAAAATGAAAATATGAATCTTCATTCATAAAGATTTCAGACATCAGTGCTCAAAAAATAGAATTCTGCTATTTTAAAAGTAAGCCACAGAATACTCACACTTCATAATAATCTGAACAAAAACTGTACAGGCTTGTTCAGGTTTTTGCGTTAACATCTTACAGAGAAACATGAATGAACCATTTGGCCAAGTCAATATGTTCTTATTTTAATTCCTAATGATGTACAGAACTATGTCCTAATTACGAAGCAAAAACTAAGCGAAGATAGGCGATGAAATACCTCAAGAGATTTTTATTGTCTACAAGCACTTTCAGATAATCTGCCAGTTTCTTCTGCATGAGTGCAAGATAAAGCCAAGCTCTGCCCCTTCCCACAGCCGTCCTGTAATTCAAACAGAGGATCAGACTATTAAAGCATTACAACAACAGAAACAAAGGGAAAAAAAGCCAACTTAGCCAAGGGGAAATATATTCACACACACATGCTTGTGAATGCAAAGCTGCCCTGGAGGTTGCAGGAACACTCTGGAAAGGCTGAGGAAATGGCTCACTGCATTTTGGGGGGGACTATTTGAAGTCTATATCATAGGCATATATTTCCCTCCCTCCCCCTCAAAAAAAAAAAAAAAAATACAAAGCCAGCAAAATATTTAAGCCAGAAACATCTGATTTCTGGAACAAATACAATTAGATAAAACTTTGCATGTATTCATACATTTCACAGGAAGCCAGGAAATACCAGGTTAGACCGTATCATGGATCAACATTCTTTCAAAAGATGAATATAGAATACAGTTATTAAAGTACTGAACTCACAAGATTTCTAAGGCATTAGCTTGAAATTTATTATATCAAGTTTATTTTTGACACGGTACAATACACATAATATGAAGTTTACCACCTCATCCATTTTTGAGTGTGCTGTTTAGTACTGTTAGGCACAGTCATGTGGTTGTGCAACCAGTCTCAAAGGTGCAATTTTGATAAGATCTGTTTTAAAAGAAAAAAAAAAAAAAAAAAAGCCTCCCAAATATAGACCTAGCACTATTTAAGGAAAAAAAGATGCTGTTCTAAGCAGAGTAATTGTAATGTCCAAGAGAGTATTAGAGGTACTGCTGTAATCAATATCTGCCTCAAAGGGCTAGAAGGCACCCAACTTAATACAAAAGGTTTTAGATTCTCCCCACCTTTCAATGAATGATGTGAAGTTAAGAGTAAAAGAAGAAAAGAAATAGGAAAAATGCACACTGACAGGGCCTGCTCGGTGAGTACAAACTGGCACAATTCTTCCAGCAGGCAATTTAATGCCAGCAGGTTATAAAAGTTCTGCATTTCGCAACGTAAGGAAGGAACTGAGGATGTGCCCAAAGATGTGTGCTGGGTTTGGTCAGCGCTGCAGTTTGGACAATGAGGATTTGAAGACAACCACAAAGCCCAGAGTGGGAGGGGTTGAACAACAGAATGCTGTGTGCTCACTTCAAAAACAAAGTTGTGGATGAATATTTAATATGGAAAAAGGTTTAAAGTCTACTGTTAAATGGGAAAAAAGCTACAGTATGTACAGTTTAATACTTGGTGTTTTCCCCAGTTCTCCTCTGTTCATTAATATACTGCTCCTAGTTAAGGTTCACTTCCCAAACATTTTTCTGCACTGGAAATAAACGTTCTTGTTTTTATTCCCTTCTTACAAAAATATTAGTATGCGACATACGCCATTTACTGAATACCTGTCATTTGGCCATTCTTTCTGTACACAGGGAATTTCCTGTTCATGTTCTCATAGCTTTAAAGTGTTGCGCTGTTGGGCTGTGCCACAACTTATTTACCTAGGTTTTAATCTAGGCCATTTCTAATCTTCTGTTACAAATAACGCTGCAACAGACATTTCTGTACGTGTGTCATTTTCACATGTTAGGTCTATGAGATAAAACCCCTAGAAGGAGAATTACTGGGTCCAAAGGGAGATGCCCTGGTGGTTTCTGTAGTTAGTGCCAAACTGTCTTCCACGAGGAGTGCAATAGTGATACCACTGGGGGAGGCAAAGGCGAATTAAAACAGAATCTGCTTTATTTGTCTGTCTGACTTTGTACTGAAAGGATCTACAAGGATGTTGACCAAGATATTAACTGTAGTTTTGTTTTTTCTGAGTAGTAAGCTAATAGAAGCATCTTTTTTGCTTGTTCTTATTTCCTAACTAAAAATTATGTAATAAGAAAAAAGACTGTTTTTAATTTCCAAAAAAAAAGGAGAGAACCTTGTCTGTTGTCTGGGTTTAAATGCCAATACGTGAAATCGTATTCGTTGTACAACAATACGTTTAATAATGAACCATGATATGAAAACAATGAAAAGTTCTGGGTACTGGGCCACACTGTCAAAGACATTTTTATCTCAATTAGACAAGGAAATTAAACTCCAGAGAGAGGACTCTCAGGACTCAAAGTCTGTCCTGCAAGTTTCAAACTACCTCAGAGCAAACAGTCTCTACTCTCCAAAAAATACTAATCATAACTTCCAAACTACTGTAGAAATTTTAGAACTTTTGCTCCTGTTTAATGAAATAGAAAAAACACTGCAGCTCTTTATGGAGCAAAGTGTTTTCCCACATGGCTCCCAAAAAGGCTACTACTCCAGAGGCATCAAGAAGAGGGAGCTACTCTATTTCTTTTTTGGGAGACAAAAAGGATTTTGATACTTAAACTAGTTACTTGTTTAGCATCCACAGGGTTAATAAGGGAACAGAAGCAGTGAGTTCAGCTGACAAGAAGCATAACAAGACTTCAGAAATGCCCCTGTGCCTAAGTGGAAGTAGAAGCGTGAGTGCAGGAGAAGGCGGAACCCTGCTCCATCCAATCAGACCACCCAAGGACAGGGTCTCTAGAGGCAGTGAGCTGGCTGGAAGGGATGGACAGTAGGACCACACATAGAACAACTGAAGACACAAGGCAGATGTGGGAGGCTCGTGAAAGTAAAAAGTAAAAGGGTTAGTTGCTCAGTCATGTCCAACTCTTTGTGACCCCATGGACTGTAGTCTGCCCATGCAAGTTTCCAGGCAAGAATACTGAGTTGGTATCCATTTCCTTCTCCAGGGAATCTTCCCACCCAGGGATCGAGCCCGCATCTCCTGCATCGCAGGCAGGTTCTTTACTATCTGAGCCACCAGGGAAGCCCAGGAAGATCACGGCTGGTAGGGGTGGCGGGGTGGGGTGGTGTCACCAAATAAATATATGAAAGTTTGTTACCTGCTATAGGCTTTCACCTTAGGTGGAGCAGGCCCACAGGGCTGAACCCAGGTCAGAGACAGAAGGCTTAAATCCTCAGCAGCAAATGAGTTTAGCAAGATGCAGAGGGTTTCAGAGGCCAGGAGACCTGTGTTCTCTTCCTGGTTCCACCAATCAGTTGCCAAAGGACCTTAGGCAAGTTACTTAACCACTCTGAGGCTCAGTTTCTGCACTTGCAGGTGGGAACACCAACAGCTTAGCTGCTAGGGATTTGTGGAGGATGAAATGAAATAATAAAGTGCTAAGGCTATGGTTTTTCCAGTGGTCATATATGGATGTGAGAGTTGGACTGTGAAGAAGGCTGAGCACCAAAGAATTGATGCTTTTGAACTGTGGTGTTGCAGAAGACTCTTGAGAGTCCCTTGGACTGCAAGGAGATCCAACTAGTCCATTCTGAAGGAGATCAGCCCTGGGATTTCTTTGGAAGGAAAGATAATAAAGCTGAAGCTCCAGTACTTTGGCCACCTCATGCGAAGAGTTGGCTCATTGGAAAAAACTTTGATGCTGGGAGGGACTGGGGGCAGGAGGAGAAGGGGACAACAGATGAGATGGCTGGATGGCATCACTGACTCGATAGACATGAATCTGAGTGAACTCTGGAAGTTGGTGATGGACAGGGAGGCCTGGCGTGCTGCAACTCATGGGATCGCAAAGAGTCAGACACGACTGAGTGACTGAACTGAACTGAAGGCATTGTCCTTAGCACAATGCCTGGCACTTGGCAGGGCCTTAGTCAGTCATGGTGGCTAATGTAATTACCCTAAAATGGAATGGGCTGGCTCTTTAGGAGAAGGTCAAAGAGAGTCTGGACAGTTAGGTTCCTTGTAGAAGACTCTGCAGGGGGCTCTTGTATCGACCTCTCCTTCTCCTGGAACTGCTCTTGTAGTGACAATACCTTTTCATGACAGAACCTTGTATGACAAGCAGGAATCGCAGTCCTCATTTTGAAGAAAAGGAAACTGAGGCTCAGAATGGGGCAAATTTTGCTCAAGTTTATGTGGAGATTGAGCAGCAGAGCTGAGACTAAAGTCTAAGTCAAGTGTGGCTTGTGCTACAGTTTGTTCTAAATTAGAAGATGCTTTATTAGCAAGGAATTGAGAAATGGATACATACAAGGGAGTTTTTTTTTTTTTTTTTTAAAAAACCATCAAATTGATGTAGCTACTTCTCACTCACTTTAATTCTGGTAGATTTCTGACACTAGTGGCTATATCTGATGCTTCTGGACAAAGTTTCTCCACCAGCTCCAAAGGACCAAAGAAAGATTTATTTTGGCCAATAAAACTCTTCTTAACTAAAAGGGAAAACAGAAGTATTATTCATAAGAACAGTTTGCAAAACGTCTTCAGGGGCCCTCAGTCTCTCCCAAAAGCCAAACGAAAGCTATGGAGCTGCACGGCTTACTCCTTCCGATTCCGTCTTGGGGACTGGGAGAAGCCAAGTACCAAATGAGCTCTCCCTGCTTCTGATGACAGGGTTTCTCTGTCATACCCATTATGTTCCCTCAAGTATTTATTGCCCACAAAATAAAACAAGTGCTCAGATAATCATCTATGAAATCCTTGCCCTTTCTCCCTCTTACCTGATGCCAAAGTCAATTCTTGATTGACTTTGTCAAATCATCAGCACCATCCCTCATCTGAACTGCTGTAATAACCTCCTAATGGGTTTCCTTGCTCCTAATATTGTTACCACCCCACCTTTCTAATCTGTTCTCCACATAGGTGAAAGTTTTTTTTTTTTTTTAATGGAGGTTAGATCTTATTTTTCCATGGCTGAAAATCCTCCAAATACTCATGAAATAAAATCCAACTCCTAACTTGACCTTTAAAGGCCGAGGTGATCCAGCCCACCCCAACTACCCTGACCTCCTCTCCTCCTGCTTGGCACGCCTCACTTATCTGGTGTCTTCCTCAAACCAAGGTTGGTCCCACTCAAGACCTCTGCACCTGTTTTGTTTTTCTAGAAAGGCTCTTGCCCCAAACCTTTGCATAGTTGACTCCTTCTCTCCTTTAGCTCTCAGCTCACATTTCACTCCCCAGAAAGACCTTCCCCCTTTACCCTAACTGGAAAGATTCTCCCTTGATTCTCTTTTAACCAATCTTGCATCCCTGAATTAGTAGCATTATGCAACTATTTTGCTTCTGAATTTGTTGTCTTATCTCCTCTCTAGAACTGTGCTGTCCAAGATAGCCACTAGCCACAAGTGGTACTGAAATGTAGCCAGTGCAATTGAGATGTGCTGTAAGTGTAAAATACACAGTGGATCTTTAAGCCTCACTTTAAAAAAGAATGTAAAATATCTCACTAATAAGGTTTATACTGACCATATATGTCAAAATGATACTATTTTAACTATACTGCGTTCAATAAAATAAATTACTAAGACTTCATGCGTTTCTGCTTTTTAAAAACGTGGCTGTTAGGATATCAGAAATTACACATGTGGCTTGCATGGCGTTTCTATTGGACAGCGCTGCTCTAGAATGTCGTGTCTTGTGGGCAGCGACATTGTTTGTTTTGTGCACAGCTGTTATCCCAGCACCCAGAACAATGTTTGGCGTTGAAGATGCTGAGCGAAGTTATCCTGCATTTTCACGCCCCCGAAGCCCCCCGCCCCACCGCCGCGGCTCACCTCTCAGCCCATGTTTGAGGCAGTGCTCCAGCACTAC
>SJYA01014032.1:0-10664 GCA_006410615.1 Neotragus moschatus
GACAGGGAGGCCTGGCGTGCTGTGGTTCATGGGGTCGCAAAGAGTTGGACACAACTGAGTGACTGAACTGAACTGATACACACACACACACACATATATATATATGTATATGTATATAAAGGGTTTATATAACATCCTTTAAATGACAAAATTCTAGAAATAGCAGATTAGTGACTGCCAGGGTATAAAGGTGCTAGGGACAGGAAGGAGGAAGTTATGGCTACAGTAAGACACAAAGGATCCTTGTTGAGATGTTAATGTAGCCTGATTGTATCAATATCAAAATTCTGATTATAATATTCTATGGGCTTCCCTGGTGGCTCAGAGGTTAAAACATCTGCCTGCAATGTGGGCGACCTGGGTTTGATCCCTGGTCAGGAAGATCCCCTGGAGAAGGAAATGGCAACCCACTCCAGTATTCTTTCCTGGGGAATCCCCTGGACGGAGGAGCCTGGTGGGCTACAGTCCATGGGGTCGCAAAGAGTCTGGTGGGCTACAGTCCATGGGGTTGCAAAGAGTCGAACACGACTGAGCAGTTTTGCATGCATAGTAAACAGGATTTCTCTAGTATGTTACAGCTACATATGAATTTCCAATTATGTCAAAATAAAGTGCATAATTTAAAAATATCCTACTCAACAACTAAAAACAAGCCAATGAAAGATTGGGACGAAAACCTAAACAGACATTTCTCCAAAGAAGACATCTAGATGGCCAATAGGCCATAAAAAGATGCTCAATATTAGAGAAATACAAATCAAAAGTACAATATATCACTTCACACCAGTCAGAATGGTCATCATTAAAAAGTTTACAGGTAACAAGAGAAACAAAATGGCAGAGGAGTAGGTGACACGGTCTACATCTCTCCACTGATGCATCAGGAATACACCTTCAGACACAGAAGATTCTCAGGACACCAGCTGAGAGCAGGCAGGAATCTGTGACCACTGGAAAGGAATATATAGACCCTTGCAAAATTTGGCAGAACAAATGAAGGAGGAGAAAAACCATGGAGTGAGCAGGACTGATCCTACACCTGGTAGATGGGGAAATGAAACTGCAGTTGTTTTGGACAGAGGAGAAGAATTTGAGACTGTTCGAGAGTGCAGCAGTGGTCTGCGATTGGCTGAATGAAATGAGAACAATACAGACAGTCTTGCCACATCTGTATATACACTGGAAAAGGATGCAACTCCCCTGGAATGAGCGGTAGCTGGGAGCTGAAGCCTAGGAATTGGAGAGCAACCCCAGGACAAAGTCTGCTGTTGATTATAGGAAGACTGCCCAAGGGGACATTAGCGAGGAGATCGCCATGAGAAATGCCTTTAGGCAATACTGCTGAGTTGCCCCATCACCTCTCTGCCCACATGCCAGCACCAGCAGCTGACCAACACAGACCTCAGATAGGGTGGTCCCCAACACACCAAGGAATGGAAAAGAACCTAAGCCAAGGGGGAAGGAGGGTTAAGTGCCTAATGAAGGATCCCAGCCACGGGGCCACTTAAGTGCCTCACATGCGAAGCAATAGAAAAAGACAATAGTCAGAGGAGCTAAGTGCCTGAATGCCTCCAGCAACAGAGAAGGACCAGCCAGGGAGGTTCCTTGAATGTCAGCTGTCAGTTCAGTTCAGTCCCTCACTCGTGTCCGACTCTGCGACCCCATGAACCACAGCACGCCAGGACTCCCTGTCCATCACCAACTCCCAGAGTCCATCCAAACCCATGTCTACTGAGTCGGTGATGCCATCCAACCATCTCATCCTCTTTCGTCCCCTTCTCTTCTTGCCCTCAATCTTTCCCAGCATCAGGGTCTTTGCCAGTCAGTCAGCTCTCCACATCAGGTGGCCAAAAGATTGAAGTTTCAGCTTCAATATCAGTCCTCCCAATGAACACCTAGGACTGATCTCCTTTAGGATGGACTGGTTGGATCTCCTTGCAGCCCAAGGGAATCTCAAGAGTCTTCTCCAACACCACAGTTCAAAAGCATCAATTCTCCAGGGCTCAGTTTTCATTATAGTCCAACTCTCAAACCCATACATGACCACTGGAAAAACCATAGCCTTGACTAGAAGGACCTTTGTTGGTAAAGTAATGTCTCTGCTTTTTAATATGCTGTCTAGGTTGTTCAGAGCTTTATTTCCAAGGAGCAAGCGTCTTTTAATTTCATGGCTGCAATCACCATCTGCAGTGATTTTGGAGCCCAGAAAAATAAAGTCAGCACTGTTTCCAGTTTCCCCATCTATTTGACATGAAGTGATGGGACCAGATGCCATGATCTTCGCTTTCTGAATGTTGAGCTTTAAGCCAATGTTTTCACTCTCCTCTTTCATTTCCATCAAGAGGCCCTTTCGTTCTTCTTCACTTTCTGCCATAAGGGTGGTGTCATCTGCATATCTGAGATTATTGGTATTTCTCCTGGCAATCTTGATTCCAGTTTTTGCTTCCTCCAGCCCAATGTTTATCATGATGTACTTTGCATATAAGTTAAATGACCAAGGTGACAATATACAGCCTTGATGTACTTCTTTTCCTGTTAGGAACCAGTCTGTTGTTCCATGTCCAGTTCTAACTGTTGCTTCCTGACCTGTATGCAGGTTTCTCAAGAGGCAGGTCAGGTGGTCTGGTATTCCCATCTCTTTCAGAATTTTCCACAATTTCTTGTGGTCCACACAGTCAAAGGCTTTGGCATAGTCAATAAAGCAGATATAGATGTGTTTCTGGAACTCTCTTGCTTCTTCAATGATCCAGTGGATGTTGGCATTTTGATCTCTGGTTCTTCTGTCTTTTCTAAATCCAGCTTGAACATCTTGGAGTTCATGGTTCACGTATTCCTGAAGCCTGGCTTGGAGAATTTTGAACATTACTTTACTAGCATGTGAGATGAGTGCAATTGTGTCATAGTTTGAGCATTCTTTGGCATTGCCTTTCTTTGGGATTGGAATGAAAACTGACCTTTTCTAGTCCTGTGGACACTGGTGAGTTTTCCAAATTTGCTGGCATATTGAGTGCAGCACTTTCACAACATCATCTTCCAGGATTTGAAATAGCTCAACTGGAATTCCATCACCTCCAATAGCTTTGTTCGTAGTGATACTTCCTCTGGCCCTCTTGACTTCACATTCCAGGACGTCTGGTGCTAGGTGAGTGATCCCACCATCGTGATTATCTGGCTCGTGAAGATCTCTTTTGTACAGTTTTCTGTGTATTTTTTCCACCTCTTCTTAATATCTTCTGCTTCTGTTAGGTCCCTACCATTTTTGTCCTTTATTGAGCCCATTTTTGCATGAAATGTTCCCTTGGTATCTCTAATTTTCCTGAAGAGATCTCTAGTGTTCCCATTCTATTATTTTCCTCTATTTCTTTGCATTGATTGCTGAGGAAGGCTTTCTTATCTCTCCTTGCTATTCTTTGAAACTCTGCATTCAAATGGGTATATCTTTCCATTTCTTCTTTGCTTTTCACTTCTCTTCTTTTCACAGCTGTTTGTAAGATCTCCTCTGACAGCCATTTGGCTTTTTTACATTTCTTTTTCTTGGGGATTGTCTTGATCACTGCCTCCTGTACAATGTCACGAACCTCCATCCATAGTTCCTCACTCACTCTGTCTATCATTCTAGTCCCTTAAATCTATTTCTTACTTACACTGTATAGTCCTAAGGGATTTGACTCAGGTCATAACTGAATGGTCTCGTGGTTTTCTCCACTTTCTTCAACTTAAGTCTGAATTTGGCAATAAGGAGTTCATGATCTGAGCAAGTCAGCTCCCAGTCTTGATTTTGCTGACTGTATAGAGCTTCTCTATCTTTGGCTGCCAAGAATATAATCAGTCTGATTTTGGTGTTGACCATCTGGTGATGTCCATCTGTAGAGTCTTCTCTTGTGTTGATGGAAGAGGGTGTTTGCTATGACCAGTTTTCTTGGCAAAACTTTATTAGCCTTTGACCTGCTTCATTCTGTACTCCAAGGCCAAATTTGCCTGTTACTCCAGGAGTTTCGGGACTTCCCTGGTGACTTAGATGGTAAAGCGTCTGTCTACAATGCAGGAGACCTGGGTTCTATCCCTGGGTTGGGAAGATCCCCTGGAGAAGGAAATGGCAATCCACTCCAGTACTATTAGCTGGAAAATCCCATGGGCAGAGGAGCCTGGTAGGCTACACTCCATGGGGTCACAAAGAGTCGGACACGACTGAGTGACTTCACTTTCCAGGAGTTTCTTGACTTCCTACTTTTGCATTCCAGTCCCTTAAAATGAAAAGGACATCTTTTTTGGGTGTTATTTCTAGAAGGTCTTGTAGGTCTTCATTGAACTGTTCAACTTCAGCTTCTTGAGCGTTTCTGATTGGGGCATAGACGTGGATTACCGTGATATTGAATGGTTTGCCTTGGAAACAAACAGAGATCATTCTGTTGTTTTTGAGATTGTATCCAAATACTGCATTTCAGACTCTTTTGTTGACTGTGATGGCTACTCCATTTCTTCTAAGGGATTCCTTCCCACAGTAGTAGATATAATGGTCATATGAGTTAAATTCAGCCATTCCAGTCCATCTTAGTTCGCTGTTTCCTAGAATGCTGATGTTCACTCTTGTCATCTCCTATTTGACCACTTCCAATTTGCCTTGATTCATGGACCTAACATTCCAGGTTCCCATGCAATATTGCTCTTTACAGCTTTGAACCTTGCTTCTATCCCCAGTCCCATCCACAACTGGGTGTTGTTGAAGCACAGCAGCTGCGATGGCATAGAAGTGCAGCCGAGAGGAGCTACCCCATGTCCAAGGTGAGGAGCAGTGGCTGGGTTTTACTGGAGCAGCCGTGAAGAGATACCCTACGTCCAAGGTAAGACAAACCCAAGTAAGATGGTAGGTGCTGAGAGAAGACTTCAGAGGGCAGACAGACTGAAAGAACAATCACAGACAACTAGCCAATATGATCACACAGACCACAGCCTTGCCTAACTCAGTGAAACTAAGCCATGCCGTGTGGGGCCCCCCAAGACAGGTTGGTCTGACAGAATGTGGTCTACTGGAGAAGGGAATGGCAAACCACTTCAGTATTCTTGCCTTGAGAACACCATGAACAGTATGAATAGTATGCCAGCTGTCAGAGGCTAGAAAAGGACTCTTAATAGTACCACAGCTGAGGCAGCTGGCATCCAGCACACTTGGTACCGCCAGGGTCCCTGCAATCCAAACATCTGCACCACCTCCACACCCAGTCCTCACTGGGCAAGTCCTCCAGGGTAGCCTCAGGAGCAAACTCCTTTGGATAATCCACATACAGAATAGAGACTGAGAGGGTAACAGGCAGGAATCCAGGGTTCTCTAAATGGGGGAAATAGGCAGCAAGTGTCAGAGATTTTTTAATCTCTCTCTTAAGTGGCAGGAGGTGTTATAACCAAATGCTCCAGGAAACAAACTCACTCAGAAGGACAGTGTGGATACTGGAGTGCAGTTTATTACACAGGCAGGTCCGAGGCAGAGTTTCTTCTTTAGCCAGGGACCCCAACCAACTTTTGTGAACACCTTATATACCTTAAGTGTACTGCTCAGGCCCACATCCCCAAATTCCTTAAGGTTAGCCTGGAAAATGTTAAAGAGAGATACAATCATGTTACAGCCATGATTCATAATCAGAAAGGTCAGCTGGTTATACTTTGTAACCTACACCAATAGGTGCTATAAAGATTATGAAGGTGATTGACTACACAGGGGATTATTACATTCTTTCTGGAGAAGGGAAATCTTGGTATGGGATCTGGTGTCTATCAGGCTGGGAGGTCTGTTCTGTCATAGATATGTGATCTCCATGGCCTCCAGGCACATAGTCCAAAGTTCACTGGGAATGTAAGATGGATTTTCCTTCCTTTTCAAAATGAAGTCAGCTCTGCCTGTTCCTTTCTTCCTTCAGAGGAAATAAACTACAAGTGTTAGATTTTTTCCCCTTCTCTATAGAAACTTAAAAAGAGGTTTCTTTTAAAATTCTGTGTTGCCATGTCAACACCCAGTTCCACCTGAACTTAACTTTTCTCAAACCTTGAACTAACCAATGTATTTTTCTTATGGAAATGTTTGTCTTAAGCTATGTTAATGAGCTATGTATTTATCCTAGACTCTGTCTTCAAGTTGGTTCTGCCTAAGACTCAGAACCAACTTGACAAACCAGTACGTTTTACTCATACAAACATTCTCTTAAGCTATGTAAATAAGACAGTATTTGCTTGGAAACCTGCCCTTCTTCAAGATTCATGTCAATCATTTTATGGCCTGGGACCACTCACCTTGTGCCAATTTTATCTCAAAATGCATGTTGTGGGTGAGGGGCCTGGTGCCTGAGTTTTGAGACATTTCCTTTCTCCAATTAACAGCATGCTAGTAGCTGTATAACATCTGGCTAAAGACTAGCAGGGAAGCACAATCAGAAGATATACCATCAGAAGATGTCTATGTCAGAAGCTTTCTCTATCTCTTTTATACTTTATAAACCTTTATTACACAAAAGCTCTGAGCCAAGAATCCCAGCATCTTTCACAGCTCAGCAACAACCTTTCAAGATAAAAACCCAATTGAAATGCAGGGGCAGTGGGGCTAACGAAGAGGAGCAAATACCTTCCCACCAATTGTACAAGCTACAGATTAAATCCACACACTCGACTAGGCAGACTCTGTGTCTATGAAAGAACAATGAAAGTTCCCACAAAAGGAAATGCACTAACTCTGGCAACTGTGGACACTGGGGGCAAGAACACCCAACAATAGGATAAGATTAGAGTCTGAGCTGTTCCCACAGTAGGTCCAGAGACCACGCCAGTACTGGAGGGATCCCTAAGAAGATGCAGTTGGTCTGTGACAGTGAAGGAAAAGACACTGATAGCTGAGATCTCAGAAAAATATTTATCATTCTTTTATTTTGACTTGTTGTATTATTGGTTCTGGATTCTTTTTCTTTTCTCCCTGTTGCTGTGGTTGTTGATTTTATTATTCCTATTAACTCTACTTAGTCTTTTGAGAACTTTTTAATCACACTTTCCATTTCTTTCATATACTTGTGAGAGAGTTAATTCTTAGGTAGAGTTAATTCTTAGGACTCCTTGATAAGGAGTCCAGGGCCCTCAAGGAGAAAGGGGTCCAGGGCTCTCGAGGAGAAAAGGAAAAACATTTTTTTTCTACATTACTTTGTCTTAGTCACATAAGATGTTTATTCTTAAACTCTGAGTTGTTATGACAACAGTTTTTAAGACTGACTTTCCTTAAGCTCAGAGCTAATGATTACACAACAAAACAACTCATCTTGCTCAAGGATATGTTTTTCCTTAAGCTCTGTACTAATGATTTTATAAGAACAATGTATCTTGAGGATATGTTTCTCTTTAACAAGAACATTCTGACTAATCTTAGATGATCTTGTTATCTTAAGATGCATGTTGTACCAGTGGGTCTGGTAAGACATTTCTGTTGCTAGTTCTAATCTTGTTAATTTAATATGTATATTGTGAGAGTTCAGTTCAGTTCAGTATAGTCAATCAGTTGTGTCCGACTCTTTGTAACACCATGAACTACACCGTGCCAGGTTTCCCTGTCCATCACCAAACTCCTGGAGCTTGTTCAAACTCATGTCCATTGAGTCAGTGATGCCATCCAACCATCTCATCCTCTGTCGTCCCGTTCTCCTGCCTTCAATCTTTCCCAGCATCAGGTCTTTTTCGGTGAATCAGTTCTTCACAGCAGGTGGCCAAAGTATTGAAGTTTCAGCTTCAGCATCAGTCCTTCCAGTGAATATTCAGGACTGATTTCCTTTAGAACGTACTGGTTGGATCCCCTTGCAGTCTAAGGGACTTTCAAGAGTCTTCTCCAACAACACAGTTCCAAAGCATCAGTTCTTTGGAAATCAGCTTTCTTTATCATCCAACTCTCACATCCAAGTCTCTCACTGTTTCTATTGTTTTCCCATCTGTTTTCCATGAACTGATGGGACCAGATGCTATGATCTTAGTTTTCTGTATGTTGAGTTTTAAGCCAACTTTTTCACTCTCCTCTTTCACTTTCATCAAGAGGCTCTTTAGTTCCCCTTCACTTTCTGCCATAAGGGTGGTGTCATCTGTGTACTGACATCATTGATATTTCTCCCGGCAATCTTGATTCCCACTTGTATTTCATCCAGCCTGGCATTTTGCATGATATACTTTGCATAGAAGTTAAATAAGCAAGGTGACAATATACAGCCTTGACGTACTCCTTTCCTGATTTGGAACCAGTCTGTTGTTCCATGCATCATGTAAATGTCATCCCCTGGTCTCCATTGGCCAGTGGCATCCCTGGGTGGAGCAATGCCCTCAGCCCTGACAGGGGGGAAGCTCGGGGCAGCAGGTTGTGCGTGTTAGGGCCATGGGGGCCACCGGTATGCAGAGGGAGAGTGTTCTCCCAGGCTGGCTGTGGCTCTGGGTAAAGGCAGCAGTGGGCACGACCAGTTCTAATTGTTGCTTCTTGACCTGCATACAGGTTTCCCAGAAGGCAGGTAAGGTGGTTTGGTATTCCCATCTCTTGAAGAATTTTCCAAGGCTTTTTATGATCCATGTAGTCAAAGGCTTTGGCGCAGTCAATAAAGGAAAAGTAGATGTTTTTATGGAACTCTCTAGCTTTCTCTATGATCCAGTAGATGTTGGCAATTTGATCTCTGCCTTTTCTAAAACCAGCTTGAATATCAGGAATTTCACTGTTCATGTACTGTTGAAGCCTGACTTGGAAAATTTTGAGTTTTACTTTGCTAGTGTATGAGATGAATGCAATTTTGCATAGTTTGAACAGTCTTTGGCATTGCCTTTCTTAAGGATTGGAATGAAAACTGACCTTTTCCAGTCCTGTGACCACTGCCGAGTTTTCCAAATTTGCTGGCATATTGAGTGACGCACTTTCACAGCATCATCTTTTAGGATTTTAAATAGCTCAACTGAAATTCCATCACATCCACTAGCTTTATTCATAGTGATGCTTCCTGAGGCCCACTTGACTTTGCATTCCAGGATGTCTAGCTCTAGGTGAGAGATCAAACCATCATAGTTATCTGGGTCATGAAGATCTTTTTTGTACTGTTCTTCTGTGTATTCTTGCCACCTTTTTTTTAACATCTTCTGCTTCTGTTAGATTCTTTATTATGAACATCTTTGCATGAAATTTTCCCTTTGTATCTCTAATTTTCCTGAAGAAATCTCTAATCTTTCCCATTCTATTGTTTTCCTCTATTTCTTTACATTGATCACTGAGGAAGGCTTTCTTATCTCTCCTTGCTATTCTTTGAAACTCTGTATTCAGATGAGTATATCTTTGCTTTTCTTCTTTGCCTTTCACCTCTCTTCTTTCCTCAGCTGTTTGTAAGGCCTCCTCAGACAGCCATTTTGGATTTCTTTTTCTTGGGGATGATCTTGATCACTGCCTCCTATACAATGTCACGAACCTCCGTCCATAGTTCATCAGGCACTCTGTCTGTCAGATCTAATCCTTTGAATCTATTTGCCACTTCCACTGTTGGAGTGGGTATGTTAAAAAGATATAAAGCCTTGACCATACTAGCATGTGGGACAGTCTCCATCTGTGTTCTGATGTCTGTGGCAGAAGCTTTCTTTGTCCTCTTTTACTGTAATAAAATTTCTGAGTTTTATTACACAAAAGCTCTATGGTTTTTCCAGTAGTCATGTATGGATGTGAGAGTTGGACTGTGAAGAAGGCTGAGCACTGAAGAATTGATGCTTTTGACTGTGGTGTTGGAGAAGACTCTTGAGAGTCCCTTGGACTGCAAGGAGATCCAACCAATCCATTCTGAAGATTAGCCCTGGGATTTCTTTGGAAGGAATGATGCTAAAGCTGAATCTCCAGTACTTTGGTCACCTCATGCGAAGAGTTGACTCATTGGAAAAGACTCTGATGCTAGGAGGGATTGGGGGCAGGAGGAGAAAGGGATGACCGAGGATGAGATGGCTGGATGGTATCACTGACTCGATGGAGATGACTCTGAGTGAACTCCAGGAGTTGGTGATGGACAGGGAGGCCTGGCGTACTGCGATTCATGGGGTCGCAAAGAGTCAGACATGACTGAGCGACTGAACTGACTGAACTGAACTGAGTGATTAAGCCTGGTGCCCAATCCCCAAACTGAATCTTCTTCAGAGATCACAAATCCAACATCATTCACCATAAGATGTTACTTCTACCTCTACACTGGCCTTTTGTGGTTCTCTGGGAATATTTTTTTCTTTTTTAAATAAAAAATATATATATTTTTGGTTTGTTATTTTCATTAGTGNCTGAACTGAACTGAGTGATTAAGCCTGGTGCCCAATCCCCAAACTGAATCTTCTTCAGAGATCACAAATCCAACATCATTCACCATAAGATGTTACTTCTACCTCTACACTGGCCTTTTGTGGTTCTCTGGGAATATTTTTTTCTTTTTTAAATAAAAAATATATATATTTTTGGTTTGTTATTTTCATTAGTGTTCTTTTCCTACTGTAGTTATTTTTCAATATATATAAATCTTTTAAATATAATTCTATTTAACTTTGCTTTTCTACTTTTCCTTTCTTTCTTTTTTTTTTTTTCACTTGTGATCAAGTCCTGTTTATTTTAGAAGGATAAACAGTAGAAGTAGGAAGGAGTGATGAGAACA
>SJYA01014034.1:0-10374 GCA_006410615.1 Neotragus moschatus
GAGATGGCTGGATGGCATCACTGACTCAATGGATGTGAGTCTGAGTGAACTTCGGGAGTTGGTGATGGATAGGGAGGCCTGGCGTGCTGCTATTCACGGAGTCACAAAGAGTCGGACATGACTCAGCGACTGAACTGAACTATCCAAAATAAGACTAGATCAGGCATTTAAAATATATCAATGCTCTTTCTTCAATCAAGTCAATTAATTTTTCAATATCATTGTTTTTCATGAATAATCACCTACTCACTTCATCACTCTGGTGTTTTATTACCAACCTCCTGGCTCTGCAAATTTTATCCTGTGCGTGTCACTTTTGACTGAACTTTCTTTCTAGAGTTACCAAGATCATGGCATCCAGTCCCATCACTTTGTGACAAATAGATGGGGAAACAATGGTAGCAGTGAGAGACTTTATTTTTCTGGGCTACAAAATCACTGCAGATGGTGACTGCAGCTGTGAAATTAAAAGAAGCTTGCTCCTTGGAAGAAAAGCTATGACCAACCTAGATAGCATATTAAAAAGCAGAGACATTACTTTGTCAACAAAGGTCCATCTAGTCACAGCTATGGTTTTTCCAGTAGCTATGTATGGATGTGAGAGATGTTTCTATAAAGAAAGTTGAGCACTGAAGAACTGATGCTTTTGAACTGTGGTGTTGGAAAAGACTCTTGAGTCCCTTGGACTGCAAGGAGATCCAACCGGTCCATTCTAAAGGAAATCAGTCTTGAATATTCTTTGGAAGGACTGATGCTGAAGCTGAAAATCCAATTGATACAAAGAACTGACTCATTGGAAAAGACCCTGATACTAGGAAAGATTGATGGTGGGAGGAGAAGGGGATGACAGAGGATGAGATGTTTGGATGGCGTCACCGACTCAAAGGACATGAGTTTGAGTAAACTCCAGGACTTGGTTATGAGCAAGGAGGCCTGCTGTGCTGCAGTCCATGGGATCACAAAGAATGAGACAAGACTGAGCGACTGAAATGAACTGAAGAGCTTTTTTGTACAGTTCTGTGTATTCTTGCCACCTTTTCTTAATCTCTTCTGCTTCTGTTAGATCTTTGCCGTTTTTGTCCTCTATTTATGTTTGGATGAAATGATCTCTAATTTTCTTGAAGAGATCTCTAGTCTTATCCATTCTATTGTTTTTCTCTATTTCTTTACATTGTTCACTTAAGGCTTTATTTCTCATTGCTATGCTCTGGAAATCTGCATTCAGTTGGCTGTATCTTTCCCTTTCTCCTTTGCCTTTCACTTCTCTTCTTTTCCCAGCTACTTGTAAGGCCTCCTTGGACAATCACTTTGCTTTCTTGCATTTCCTTTTCTTCGGGATGACTTTGGTCGCCACCTCCTGTACAGTGTTATGAACCTCTGTCCACAGTTCTTCAGAGACTCTGTCTACCAGATCTAATCCCTTGAATCTATTCATCATCTCCATTGTATAATCGTAAGGGATTTGATTTAGGTTATCCCTAAATAGCCTAGTGGTTTTCCCCACTTTGGTTTGAGCCTGAATTTTACAATAAGGAGCTGACGATCTGAACCACAGTCAGCTCCTGGTCTTGTTTTTGCTGAGTGTATACAGCTTTTCCATCTTCGGCTGCAAAGAACATAATATGATTTTGACACTGACCGTCTGGTGATGTCCCTGTGTAAAGGGGGGAGTGGGTAGTTTCCTGGGGTCCCCTCTCGCTTGGCTTGCCATCTGGATCAGTTTCCACCTCCTGCTCCCAGTGACCCTCTCATGCCATGATGAAAGTGAGTTAATGCAACAGTCCTGCAGAAGGAACCACAGGAGACTCCTTCTCCAGAGATGACCTTCTGGTGCTCCTCCGCCCCAGGTTTGGTGGGTGATAGGAAGAAGCAGGGTGAGGGGAACTCCCCCACTTAGAACGTTCCACTTTCCATCTTCCTGACCCATCTCACATGCTGAATCTGCACATACTGAAGAACTCACATCTGGACGCTGAATCCATCTTTATAAGTCAAACTAAATAGCATTCTTTAAGAGTGATGATGTTAGGTATACTTTGCTCATTTAACTTGAAAAGTAAAGAGTGGATAGAGTTAGGTTCTTTTGGGGGAAGTATCTAGAATTTATTACATCAGAACTTATTATGTCAGAAAGAGGGGACTGAAGCTAAGTATGATGACTAAATTGGGCATGTGTCGCTCCCATTTTTCTCCTTTATCTGTTTTTGGCGGCGCAGGGTCTTCGCTGCCGCCTGTAGGCTTTCTCCAGCCGCAGCGAGCAGGGGCTCCTCTCCGGTTAGGTGTGCGGGCTTCTCACCGCGGTGGCCTCNACTGAAGCTAAGTATGATGACTAAATTGGGCATGTGTCGCTCCCATTTTTCTCCTTTATCTGTTTTTGGCGGCGCAGGGTCTTCGCTGCCGCCTGTAGGCTTTCTCCAGCCGCAGCGAGCAGGGGCTCCTCTCCGGTTAGGTGTGCGGGCTTCTCACCGCGGTGGCCTCTCTCGCGGGAGCAGGGCTCGGCGCGCTGGCCTCCCTGGTTGCAGTGTGTGGGCTCAGTGGCGACATGCGGGCCCTGGGCTCTGGCGCTCAGGAGCTGAGGCACACAGGCTTCGTCGCCCTGCACCTTGTAGGAGCTTCTGTGTCTCCTGCACTGGCAGGCGACTTTAACCACTGGACCACCAGGGGAGTCTGCGCCTAACTTTTGGCCTCACGCAAGAGAAGGTGTTCCCGAAGAGTGGCTTGTTGATTGGTAAAGGACGTAGGGGAGAAGGTAGTTTTTTCTCCCTGGCAGCTTCCAGCTGGCCAACACCCAGCCCTGGAGAGGCGGTGGAGGCAAACCTCTCAGGCTCCCTCCTAGCTACTGCCTCCCCTCTCTCCAAACTTAGTCCAAGGTGGATGTTGGCTAGGCCCACCCAGTGTAGAACTACAGATAAAAGCAAAAAAAGGCAGGGCTTTCCACACTACCCCTAACACTTGGAATCCCTGATTGAGAAAATAAGCTTTATTGGCAATAAAAGGCTTTACATTTATCGTCTGCAGCAGGACAATGGGCCATCGTGTGGCCCATCTTGTGCTAAGTAAAGATCATTTCAAAAGCTTTGAAACCGTCGTGGCTTTGTTTTATAATACACTCCCTATTCAGCATTGTGGTCTTTATTTTTGACACTAAAAAACATTTTTTTTAACTGAAGTATAGTTGATTTACAAAATTGTGTTAGTTTTTGGAGTACAGCAAAATGATTCAGAATATATATATATATTCTTTTTCATCATGGTTTATTACAGGTTATTAAATATAATTCCCTGTACTATACAGTAGGACCTTTTTTTTTTTAAATCTGTTTTATATATAGTAGTTTGTATCTGCTAATCCCAAACTCCTAATTTATTTGCTTTCAGCAGTGTGGGTGCATGTGTGCGTGTGTGTGTGTGTGTGTGTGAGAGAGAGAGAGAGAGAGAGAGAGATACTGGTATGCTTCACAGACTCTCTCCCAGTGTATTCGCTCCTAAGGGATTCCTCAGTGCTTCCAACAGCAGGCAAGGCTCTGGAGAAGAGATGGAATGTTGGGGGTATAGGCTTGGACGTAGAGCTCAAACCAGGTTTGACTGTAGGGCCTCAGACATGTCCCTCAGCCCTCTGGGCCTCATGTGGCTCCTTATAAGAGAAGGGTAGTGACATCTAGGTCCTAGGATTGTGTGGATCAGTTTGGAAGGCCAGGCTGCGGGGGTGCTCAGCCCTGGGGCTGGCAGCAAGCCAGTGCCTACCGGCTGGCAGGCACTAATACTGTTAACTGCCTGTTTTGTAGATTCAAAAACTGGAATCTGGGGAGAGGAAAGGAAAGGACTCCCCAGCAGCAGAGACTGCCCAAGAGTTCTGACCCACTGCAGGCCTCCGGGGCCATCCTGCCCGGGGTGCTGCGCGGAGACGAGGTGCCAGAGAGAGCCCACCCCCGACTCGCGACCCACAGACCCGCGGCCCTGCCCGGAGCTTGTCATGCTGGCTCAGTGAGTGGTCTGGGGAGAGCCAGCTCAGGTTCCCGGGTCGGTAACATCGCTTCCCGTGCACGTCACCCTCCCCGGGCCCTGAAGCTTTCCCTTCAAGAGGAAAGGGACTCAAGCCACAACAGCAGTACCTGCAGGCTGCCCCTGGCTTGGGGCAGGGATGGGTTTGCAGCCGTCTCAGCATCTCCAGAACCTCTCACCTGATTTCCTCATTTCCCAACAGGGTCATGGAGGTCTGGCATGGAGTAGTGATCGCAGTAGTGTCACTGATCCTGCAGGCCTGTCTCCTCGCAGTCATCAACTACTTGCTCAGCCGGCACATGGGTAAGTGGCTCAGGGTTCTCTTCCCTCCTGGTCCCCCTCAGGTTCCATTCCCAAGCCCACAGCAAGATGAGCCCCCAAATGTCACTTGAAATCTTACTTGAGGAATCGCTAACCAGGTGACCCCTCACTCCACCAACCTCTAAGTGGGTAATCTGCACTCTGACCCAGCCCATCTGTGCTTGGGAATGATGGCTGAGAGTCCTTTTGCTCCCCAGACCTCCTGTCTAGAGACAAGCTTCTGTGATGCTTTAGAGGCTGGGCTCACTTAACCCAAGCGTAGCAAATTTCCTTCATCGCCGCCAAGAGACATGTAGAAATGGCCTTGAATTACAAGAGAAAAGAGTATGGTTAGACTCAGATATGAGCTTAAATTCTGAGCTGATTTGCCGTGAAAAGCAGAACGCTCTGTCTGAGGAAGACATTATAATTAGGGGAAATAAAATAACCCTGCTTGGGCTGTGCTAAGACAAAGGATTGAGCAGGGAGATAGTCTAGGCTTCTCTCCTCATTCATTCATTTATCCCGTACAAGAGGAAACAAAATAAAAATCTGTGCTGTTATGGACCTTGCATTTCATGGGTAATACAGACAACAAATAAACAAGTAAAATGTGTGTCAGGTCACGGGAAGTGTAGAGAAAAAAATGAAACAAGGCAGGGAGATATGAACTGGATGGGAGTCAGCATCCCTGAGATGCTGACATTTGAGTCTAAACCTGAAGGAAGTGAGCCACGTCTACAAAGTCAATAAGCCGGGAGATTTGCTCATCAGGGTGGAAGCAAAGGGGCCCAGGCTGGATGGAGCTGAGGTGCGGCAGGAAGGGGAAGGGGCGTGAGGCCTTCGGCTTGGACTGTAGCTTTTACTGCAAGTGAGGCGAGAGGCACTGCACTGTTCTGAGCCCAGGAGGGCTGAGGTTTGAAGAGATCTGTCTGACGAGTGTTCCCTCAGGAGAGCTGTGCTCAGAGCTACAGGATGTGTCTGACCAGGAGAATATTTACTTTTGACTTCTGCTCTGTCCCTGGTAGCCAAGGAAAATGAGCGCATACTGAAAGAAGCCAGGTCCCAGGCCCCCAGCTTTAGTCCAACTCACTGCTGCCCACCTGCTGCCAAGGAGAAGAAGGAGGAACGTCGGGCAGAGAGGAACGTCCTGGTGCCTGAACCCCGCTACCGGCGTGAGTACTGCTGTGAGGAGAACGTGTCATAACGCTGCTTCTGTTCTGTCTGGACTCCCCGGGGAGCCTCCTCGCAGCAGCCCCAGCCTTCCTGCCCAAACCACGAGCCGGAGCATGCCTCACACCCTCCCCAGTGCAGGCCAAGCCAGGCCGCTGCTTTCAGAAGGCCACCCATCCCATGCGGTGTGGCAGACGGCAGTGGGTTTTGTGTAGGTCTTGTTCAGGCCTGGGGGCTGTCTCTGCTCCTGTCTTTGTGACACTATGGTGTCTTATCTTCTGCCCGCCATTAGTTAGACCCCAGATTTCAACCACCTCTGTCTGCTCCCAGCCACGGGACCTGGGCTTTTTAATAAACCTGAGTCTTGGTGACGGTTCAGATCTATATCCCACTCCGGCAAGGGGACCAACAGAAACACCACACTCTCACTGTTTCTCTCTCACCCCTCCTGGGAGACCCGCCAGGCCACTCTTCACACAGTGGAAACTGTCACTTCCGCAGCGAGACATTCACTCACCAGACTGCCCTTTCCACTGCTTTATCTTTTGGTTGATTTAAGTTTGCTCCATCCTTCTAAACTTTATCTTTTCCGTTAGAGAAATCTAGCGGTCAGGCTTCCTCAGCACCAAGATAAGGCCTCAATGCATGAGGGACCCAGAAGATGCCACTTGCATGAACTCAGGGTTTCAGAGGAAGCGGAGAGGCACTGGCCTCACCGTGACCCTTGATCCCAAAGCTTCCCTGAAGCCTGGCTGCAGTCAGAGACGTGGTGGTTGGCAGGGACTTCAGAGATCCTTGTCCAAACCTCTCTGTCACTGGGGACAAGATCAGGGCACAAGGAGGAATGTAATCTGCCTGGAGTTAGTGACAGGCTTAGATTAGAAGCGTGTCTGTGATTTCTGGGGCCAGGTCTGTTTGCCTTGGGCCACAGCAGCTCAGCACACCCCGCTTACTCCCCTTCCAGCAGACAGTCTTTCTCAAGCACAGGACAGCCTTGCAGGCTTGGTATTTACTTTTAGATGGAGCTGGAAATACAGCAGGGCCTGGACCCTTGGATATGTTCCTGGCTGTTTCCAGAGGTTTCCACTTTCTCTGCTCCATTCCTCTCTTCTCCCTGGGGGACACTGATCTCTCTTCCCCACTCCACTTTGAGTTGCTGGCTCTGCTTCTGTCTTTGCCTCATCGCGTCCTTCCATCGCCTCTCTACTCTCTAAACACCCTCTGGCTGCCTTTAGAAGAACAATTTCTATTTTTCCCTAGATGACAGTGACACGTCCTCAGATAGCTCTGACAGCTCAAACAGCTCACCTCCCACCACCTCCCAGGTAAGGGACACTGGGCTGCAGAGGCGGGAGCATGGAAGGAGGGCCAGGAGTCATCATAGCAGCCTTTGGTGAGGGTGGTCGGGTTTTCACTCACCGGCCTGTACCGACAACACAGAGCATCCACACAAAGTGGGTCTGAGTGGGCTCTGCCAATGAAGGTGCTCACAGGAAACCCCCTTCTCCCCATGCCCCAGTTACTGGCCACCCTGAGTCCCAACCTCACTTGGAGAGTCTCCGCATTTTTCTTCCTTAAGCCATTCGTTGCCACAGGTACAAGGAGCAATCTCTCTCATTGCCTTGGCCCTGCTCTCAGACACGGCTACCTGGGACCCAGGTTGTTTCCCATCTGGCCCAGGGTGAGCCTCTTTGAGTTGAATACCTTCTCCAAACGTGGTAGGAATGTTGACCCAAATTTCTTTGCTTTTCCCCGGTAAGGTCACCAAGGATGTGAACTACACACAAGTAGTCTTTGCAGCCCCTGGAGAGCGAAGAAATGACTCTGTCCTGGACTATGAGAACATAAAAGAAGCCACAGATTATGTCAACGTCAACCGAAAGAGCCACAAGCCCGATTTCTGGACTTTTGTGAACCCTGCTGTCTCTGAGCCAGTGGAATACACTCAAGTGGTCATNTCTTTGCAGCCCCTGGAGAGCGAAGAAATGACTCTGTCCTGGACTATGAGAACATAAAAGAAGCCACAGATTATGTCAACGTCAACCGAAAGAGCCACAAGCCCGATTTCTGGACTTTTGTGAACCCTGCTGTCTCTGAGCCAGTGGAATACACTCAAGTGGTCATGTGACTCCTGGGCTTTATAATGGTGTGCAGTTCCTTATGAACTCTTGCACTTATTTTAAGGGGAAATTACTGTTTTTTGTTTTTTTAGGACGAGGCATAGGAGAAAAAACAAGCTTGTATCTCAGCAAGAAACATTCAGATCAGGAAGAAACCTCAGGTTAAGCGTGAAAACATCGGAGCATGTCAGTAGAGAAAGTGATGAAGTCTTTCTCCATAAAAAATTTTTAATAGATTTTAATCAGCTGTAGTCAAGTTCTGTTTGACAGTCTAACGATTAAATGCCTCTCTGATCTCTTCAATTATTGGGAATAAACAACTTCCTTAAAAATTTTAAATAAATAGCAACCACCAGTTCCTCTTTTCCTCTGGCCTAACCTTGCATGCTGTTCCTTTTTGAGTGTTGGGTCTTGCTGAGTAAGCCTGCTCTGCCCTCAGAGCTTTAAATAGTGCGCTTGGAAAGCTCACCACTACTTCACCTTTGAACCTGCTAGTTCTTAGGACTTAAAGATGACAGAGCCGTCTTTATGTTATTAAAAAAAAAAAAAATTTCCAAATTCAATCCAATAAAATTCAATATCTATTCTTGGTTTGTGGTTGCTGTTGTTTTTACTTTTACTACCAATTTTGGTAGCAAAAGAACACTTTCTTAACCTAATTAAGAATAGCTTATCTGAAGCCAGCTGATGACATGATGTTTAACTGTAAGGCCCTAGACTCAATCTCACTAAATCATAAACAAAGTAGGGATGTCCAAAAGTGTACCATTTCCTTTACTCTCCAACATAGCTCTAGAAATTCTAATCAGTGCAGTTAAACAGTTAACACAAATGAGGGCTGTAACTATGGGAGAGGAGGAGAAGTTTGTCATTGTTTGCAAAATGCTAGTCCTAGCAAACCTCAAAAAAATTAACTTAAGTGTTTTAAAATTAATAACATGCTGTAAGCAGTGACTAGATAAATATACAACTTACTTTTCCCAACAGCTAATTAAGACACAAAATGAAAAAAAAAAAAAGCTCACAATAGCTAAGCAAACATCTCAAAAAACGGAAATTTTAGAAATACTCCTGGCCGAATTCAAACACCATAGAAACTATTCATCAACTGTGTTCCATCTGCTGACTCTAAATGACCTTTCCAGCCCTGGTACTGAGAAAGGGGGTAGGGTGTTGTGGGGGTGGGGGCAGCTTTCATCTTTCCAGGTTCCTCTTCCCCAAGATGATCTGAAGACACTGTTCCTGTTTGAGTTTTGGAAATTTTTGCCAGTCTACATGTTCCTATATCATTGTTGTTCCTCTCCCACTACAGCTTGAAGGTTTGTGTTCCCCTCAAATTCATATGCTGAAATCCTAACCCAAGATAATGGTACTGGGAGATAGAGCCTTTGGGGGTTATTAGATCATAAGGAAGACACCCTCCTGAATGAGATTAGTGCTCTTAGAAATCCAGAGCTCCCTTGTGCCTTCCATCGTATGAGGATACAATGAGAAGTCTGCAACCCAGAAAAAGACACTCACAAACTATTCTGACACCTTTCAAAGCTACGAATAATAAATATCTGCTGTTTATAAGCAACCACTCTATGATATCTTTTGATGGCAGCCTAGAGAGACTATCACATCTCCTTAGAAGTCTTTTCTTTCTTTTTTCCCCAGTTTTATTGAGATATAATACAGCACTGTGTAAGTTTCAGGTGTACAGCACAATGATTTGACTTACATACTTCATGAAATGATTATCACAGTAGGTTTAGTGAGCATCCATTATTTTGTATAGATACAAAATTAATTAAAGAAATATAATTTTTTTTTCCTTGTGATGAGAACTCTTAGGATTTACTCTCAACAGTTTTCACATAGAAGATTCATCAATGTTAATTGCATTTACCATGTTGTCATTACACCCTTAATACTTATTATTTTATAACTGAAAGTGTGTACCTTTTGACTGCTTTTAACCAATTCCCCTTCCACAACTCTCTGTCTCTGATACCCAAAAATTTGATCTCTATTTTCCTATGAATTTGTTTCTGAAGTATAACTGACCTACAGCACTATGCTAGTTCCTGTCACACAATAAGGTGATTTGATATTTATTTTCTCATTTTCCCCTCATCTTTTAAAAAATTTATTTTTTTTTTGATTGGAGGATAATCGCTTTACAATGTCGTATTGCTTTCTGCCATACAACAATGTGAATCAGTCATCAGTTCAGTTTAATCACTCAGTCGTGTCCAAATCTTTGCAACCCCATGGACTGCAGGACACCAGGCCTCTCTGTCCATCACCAACTCCTGGAGCTTACTCAAACTCATATCCATTCAGTCGGTTATATCATCCAACCATCTCATCCTCTATCATCCCCTTTTCCTCCCACCTTCAATCTTTCCTACATCAGGGTCTTTTNATCTTTGCAACCCCATGGACTGCAGGACACCAGGCCTCTCTGTCCATCACCAACTCCTGGAGCTTACTCAAACTCATATCCATTCAGTCGGTTATATCATCCAACCATCTCATCCTCTATCATCCCCTTTTCCTCCCACCTTCAATCTTTCCTACATCAGGGTCTTTTCCAATGAATCAGTTTTTCACGTCAGGTGGCCAAAGTATTGGAATTTCAGCTTCAGCCTCAGTCCTTCCAATGAATATTCAAGACTGGTTTCCTTTAGGATGTACTGGTTTGATCTTCTTTCTGTCCAAGGGGCTCTCAAGAGTCTTCTCCAACACCACAGTTCAAAAGCATCAATTCTTCAGTGCTCAATTTTCTTTATAG
>SJYA01014035.1:0-10654 GCA_006410615.1 Neotragus moschatus
TGGGGGCAGGAGGAGAAAGGGACGACAGAGGATGAGATGGCTGGATGTCATCACTGACTGGATGGACGAACAGCTGAGAAGAGCTACCCCGAATCTGAGGCCAGGGGCGGCCGGGAGGAGCCACCCCGTGCCCAAGGAGCAGTGGCTGTGGGGGCACAGGAGGGCCTAGAGGAGCTATCCCACGTTGAAGGTCAGGAAGGGCGGCGGTGAGAAGATACTCTTCGTCCAACGTAAGGAGCAGCAGCTGCGCTTTGCTGGAGTAGCCGTGAAGAGATACCCCACGCCCAAGGTAAGAGAAACCCAAGTAAGATGGTAGGTGTTGTAAGAGGGCATCAGAGGGCAGACAGACTGAAACCATACTCACAGAAAACTAGTCAGTGGAATATTACTCAGCCACAATATAGAATGAAAAATGCCATTTGCAGCAATAAGGATGGGACTAGAGATGATCACACTAAGTGAAATAAATCAGAAAAAGAAGGACAAATATCATATGCTCTCACTTACATGTGGAATCTTATAAATTATACAAATGAACTTATTAAGAAAACACAAATAGACTCACAGACATAGAAAAGAAACATGGCTATCAAAGGGGACAGGGGTTGGGGGAGATAAATTAGGCATTTGGGATTAGCAGATGCCTGCTACTATATATTAAACAAACAACAAGATCCTACTGTATACCACAGGAAACTATATTTAATATCTTTGTAATAAACTATTGTGCTGTTCAGTCGTGTTCAACTCTGCAATCCCATGGACTGCAGCACGCCAGGCTTTACTGTCCTTCACCATCTCCTGGAGCTTGCTCAAACTCATGTCCATTGAGTCGGTGATGCCATCCAACCATCTCATCCTCGTCGACCCCTTCTCTGTCTGCCTTCAACTTTTCCCAGCATTAGGGTCTTTTCCAGTGAATTGGCTCTTCACATCAGGGGGCCAAAGCATTGGAGCTTTAGCTTCAGCATCAGTCCTTCTAATGAATATTCAGGGTTGATTTCTTAAGATTGATTGGTTTAATCTCCTTGCAGTCTAAGGAACTCTCAAGAGTCTTCTCCAACAGAATACTTCAAGAGTATCACTTCTTTGGTGCTCAGCTTTATTTATGATCCAACACTCACACTCATTCATGACCACTGGAAAAAACATAACTTGGACTATACCGACCGTTGTTGGCAAAGTAGCATTTCGGCTTTTTAATATGCTGTCTAGGTTTTTTATAGCTTTTCTTCCAAGGAGCATGTGTCTTAATTTCATGGCTGTAGTCACCATCTGCAGTGATTTTGGAGCCCAAGATAATAAAGTCTGTCACTGTTTCTACTGTTTCTCCATCTATCTTCCAGGAAGTGATGGGACCAGAGGCCATGATCTTAGTTTTCTGAATGTTGAGTTTTAAGCCAACTTTTCCACTCTCCTCTTTCACCTTCATCAAGAGGCTTTTTAGTCCCTCTTTGCTTTCTGCCATAAGGGTGATGTCATCTGTGTATCTGATATTATTGTATCAGAGGTTATTGATACCTGTATCTGAGGTTATTGATATTCCTCTTGGCAATCTTGATTCCAGCTTGTGCTTCATCCAGCCCAGCATTTCGCATGATGCACTCAGCATATAAGTTAAACAAGCAGGGTAGCAACATATAGACTGATGTACTCCTTTCCCTATTTGGAACCAGTTCCTTGTTCCATGTCCAGTTCTAACTGTTGCTTCTTGGCCTGCATACAGGTTTCACAGGAGGCAGGTAAGATAGTCTGGTATTCCCATCTCTTTAAGAATTTTCCAGTTTATTGTGATCCACACAGTTAAAATTTTTAGCATAGGCAGTGAGGCAGAAGTAGTTGTTTTTCTGGAATTATCTTGCTTTTTCTATGATCCAGTGGATATTGGCAATTTGATCTCTGGTTCCTCTACCTTTTCTAAATCCAGCTTGAACATTTGGAAGTTCATGGTTCATATACTGTTGAAACTTAGCTTGGAGAATTTTGAGCACTATTTTGCTAGTGTGTGAGATGAGTGCAATTGTGCGGTAGTTTGAACATTCTTCGGCATTGCCTTTCTTTGGGATTGGAATGAAAACTGACCTCTTCCAGTCCTGTGGCCACTGCTGAGTTTTCCAAATTTGCTGGCATATTGAGTGCAGCACTTTCACAGCATCATCTTTCAGGATTTGAAAGAGCTCAACTGGAATTCCATCACCTCCACTAGCTTTGCTCTTAATGATGCTTCTTAAGGCCCACTTGACTTCACATTCCAGGATGTCTGGCTCTAGGTGAGTGATCACACCATCGTGGTTATCTGGATCATGAAGATCTTTTTTGTATAGTTCTGTGTATTGTTGCCACTTCTTAATACCTTCTGCTTCTGTTAGGCCCATATCATTTCTGTCCTTTATTGTGGAAACCCTCTCTAGGCTTTCCCATTCTACTGTTTTCCTCTATTTCTTTGCATTGTTCACTTAGAAAGGCTTTCTTATCTCTCCTTGCTATTCTTTGGAACTCTGCATTCAGATGGGTGTATCTTTCCTTTTCTCCTTTGCCTTTCACTTTTCTTCTCTCAGCTATTTGTAAGACCTCCTCAGACAACCATTTTGCCTTTTTGCACTTTTTTTTCCTTGGGGATGGTTTTGATCACTGCCTCCCGTACAATGTTACAAACCTCTGTCCATAGTACTTCAAGGACTCTGTTTATCAGATCCAATCCCTTGAATCTGTTTGGTACTTTCATTGTATAATTGTAAGGGATTTGACTTAGGTGATACCTGAATGGGAGGCCTGGCATGCTGCAATTCATGGGGTCGCAAAGAGTCGGACATAACTGAGTGACTGAACTGAACTGAATGAGCTAGTATATTTCCCTACTTTCTTCAATTTAAGTCTGAATTTTGCAATAAGGAGTTCATGATCTGAGCCACAGTCAGCTCCCAGTCTTGTATTTGCTGACTGTATTCTCCATCTTCGGCTGCAAAGAACATTTTGGTATTGACTGTCTGGTGATTTCCACGTGTAGAGTTGTCTCTTGTGTTGTTGGAAGAGGGTGTTTGCTATATCCAGTGTGTTCTCTCGACGAAACTCTTTAGCCTTTGCCCTGCTTCATTTTGTACTCCAAGGCCAAAGTTGCCCATTACTCCAGGTATCTCTTGAATTCCTACTTTTGCATTCCAGTCCCCTGTGATGAAAAGAACATCATTTTGGGGTGTTAGTTCTAGAAGGTCTTGTAGGTCATCATAGAACCGTTCAGCTTCAGCTTCTTCAGCATTAGTGGTTGGGGCATAGGGCTGGATTACTGTGATACTGAATGGCTTGCCTTGGAAACAAATCGAGATCATTCTATCATTTTTGAGATTGCACTCAAGTACTTAATTTTGGACTCTTTTGTTGACTATGAGGGCTACTCCATTTCCTCTAAGGGATTCTTGCCCACAGTAGTAAATATGATGGTCATTTGAATTAAATTCACCCAATCCAGTCTATTTTAGTTCACTGAGTCCTAAAATGTCAATGTTCACTCTTGCTATCTCCTGTTCAACCACTTTCAATTTGCTTTGATTCACGGACGCAACATTCCAGGTTCCTATGCAATATTGTTCTTCACCACATTGGACTTTACCTTCACCACCAGACACATCCACAACGGAGTGTTGTTTCTGCTTTGGCTCAGCCCCTTCATTCTCTCTGGAGCTATTGCTCTGCTCTTCTCCAATAGCATATTGGGCACCTACTGGCCTGGGGAGTTCATCTTTCATTGTCATATCGTTTTGCCTTTTCATACTGTTCATGGGGTTCTCAAGGCAAGAATACTGAAGTGGTATGTCATTCCCTTCTCCAGTGGACCATGTTTTTTCAGAACTTTCCACCATGACCTGTCCAACTTGTGTGAACCTACACGGCATGGCTCATAGTTTCATTGAGTTAGACAAGGCTGTGATCCTTGTGATCAGTTTGGTTAGTTTCCTGTGGTTTTAGAATACTGCTGCTGCTGCTGCTGCTGTGAAGTCGCTTCAGTCGTGTCCGACTCTGTGCGACCCCATAGACGGCAGCCCACCAGGCTCCCCCATCCCTGGGATTCTCCAGGCAGGAACACTGGAGTGGGTTGCCATTTCCTTCTCCAATGCATGAAGGTGAAAAGTGAAAGTGAAGTCAAGTCCGACTCTTAGTGACCCCATGGACTGCAGCCCACCAGGCTCCTCTGTCCATGGGATTTTCCAGGCAAGAGAACTGGAGTGGGGTGCCATTGCCTTACTCAGTCATAAAAAAGGATGAAATAATGCAACTTGTAGCAACAAGGATGGGGCTAGAGGTTTGTGCACCAAGTGAAGCAAGTCAGAAGGAGAAAGACAAATATGATATCACTTATACATGGAATCTGAAATACAATGCAGTAAACTTATCTATGAACCGAAAACAGACTCACAGACACAGAGAGCAGACTGGTGGTTCCCAAGGGGGAGAGGTATGGGGAGGGATGAGTCAGAGGTCTGGGGTTATCAGATGCAAACAGTTACACGTAGAATGGACAAAGAGCAAGGTCCTGCTGTCAAGCATAGGGAACCATGCTCAATACCCTGTGATAAACCACAATGGCAAAATAATACAAAAAAGCATGTATGAATGTATGCCTGAATCACTCTGCTGTACAACAGTAATTAGCACAGCACTAGAAATCAACGATACTTCAATGAAAAAAAAGAAAAAAAATCCAGGCTGAGACTCATTGTGAAGACTTACAGAAGCTAATTCCAGGGCCTTGGCCATGGCACAGGACAAACTTAAGGAGGCCTGTAAATTAACAAATTTTCTTACTGCATGTATAAAAATAATCAGGTCAGACTGAATGAGGCCATAGTTTTGTGATCAAGGGGAGTTGGGGGTGGTGATTATGGTCCTAGAGGAGAAGATAAGACCATTTAAAAAATTGCCAGAAACTTTATTGCACAAAGAAATAATTACTAATGGAATTATGGGTGTTATCCAGGGGGTTCTCTGATTGTAAGGGGTGCATGCCTGTGACTAACTGTGGCTGCTGTTCCGGGGAGATTGAGTTAGCTTGTACAGGACAAACAGAGATACATGCGATTCCTGGTCCCAGAGCACGAGAATTTTGTCCAGGAGAGACTGAATCTCTGTAAATTTAGTGCCCATTGAAGCTACCTGGTAGCATCTCACCAGTTCCTTATTAACTGATTACATAAACTGTCTAGTTTTTTATTTGTTTGATATGTAAATATATATGTATATATGATTTTACCTCTTAAAAAATATTCTATAACACTTCTTATTTCGTGCAACAACCTGCCAATTAAGTACTATCATCGCTGTTTCACAGGAAACAATCTGAGGCCCAAGGCAGTGTCCTTCCATCAAGGCCACAGGCTTGGAGCCCAGAGCCAGGATGGCAGCAGCCTGGCACCAGCTTGTGGGGGCCTGAATGCCACCCAAACATCTGCCTTGTCAATGCCCTGGGCCCCTGCCCTTTCCGGAACCACCCTTTCCTTTGCTCCCAAGTGGAATGGCCCTCTGTTCCTTCCTACATATTTTGAACATTTCAGACCCTGCCTCCCCTTCCCAGGGCTGAGGACCTGAGGGGAGATGATGGCCCTTTCTTCCAAGCTCTGTTCTCAGGATCTCTTGCTCCTGAATTTCCTCAAACCAGACTTGACACATAAAAGGTTCAGAATGAAAGGCAAGATTTTCAGCCTAGCACACAGAACTAGAAGGGCTTCCAAGGTGGCTCAGTGGTAGAGAATCTGCCTGCCAATGCAGAAGACAAAGCAGATATGGGTTTGATTCCTGGAGCAGGAAGACCCCCTAGAGGAGGAAATGTCAACCCATCCCAGTACTCTTGCTTGGGAAATTCCATGGACCGAGGAGCCTGGCATGCTGCAGTCCATTGGGGTGGCAAAGAGCAGACACGACTGAGCACGCACGCACAGAATTAGGAACAAATCGAATGCTAGTTTTCAGAGTCACAGATGCAGGATTCGCTGCCAAGAATGCTCTTGCCGCTGGTTCTTGGGCCTGACTTCCCTCGTCCTCAGCCCCTTCTCCCTGCAGACCCCTTCCCACCCATCTCTCCACCATCCCCTCCTGAAGGCCCCACCCCAACCCCCTCCCCAACAAGCAGAGGAAAAGTACTTCCTTGTGCAGAATAGTTCACCTCTTTGTCTCTTTCCTTCAGCCTGTGAGTGAGGGGAGAAACCATGGTTAGACCCAAGCAAACCAAACATGATCTCAAGATGCTTTTTCCAACAAGGGACCTTTTTCCTCATTCAGAGGAACTTTTTTCTTTCTCTTAGTTTAATCCATTCCAATTGCTAACTGTAGACAAATTTTCTGCTGGAAATTGTTTTCTTTCTATCACACAAAAACTGAAATTCCCCAACAGAAGAGGATAATCTTCCAACACAGAAAACTTCCACTCACATTTCTGTGGTCTGAACGTGCTCTCTGAGAGGAAATCCCAGAACGTGCTGAACAAGCGTAGTCTTTGGTTGGAATAAGGACACATACACCAAATACACTATTTTTTTTTTTGTTGCTGTATGGTTGACCCACAATGTGTGTTAGTTTCTACTGTATAGCAGTGGTTCATTATACATATATGCATTCTTTTTTATATTATCTTCCTTCATGTTTTATCACAGAATACTGAATATAGTTCCCTGTGCTCCACAGTAGGACCTTGTGGTTGATCTTTTCTATATATTATAGCTTGCATCTGCTAATCCCAAACTCCCAATCCATCCTTCCTCTCCACCCGCCTTGGCAAAACCACAAGTCTGTTCTCTGCATCCGTGAGTCTGATTCTGCAAAGCACACTATTTTCAAAGATAAATGTTCACTTGGATGAACTTGTTAGGTAGGTAGAACACGGAAAAGGAGACCAAAATGGCGGTGGCTACAAGACAAGGAAGGGAAAAGCCCAGGAAAATGGAACAAAAGAAGGTCTGAGGACTGAAGTGAGGACCTCAGGTAGAACAGACAACACTCCTGGCTGGCCCAATTTACATAGGACAGGCCCAGGGAGAGATAAACATATAAATAGAGGGGCCAAAGCTAGCGCTCTCTCTCTCTCTCCAGCGCTGGGGCGCTCTTCTCCTCGTGTCTTTGGATTGACGTGCCCTCACACCTTGAAGATGGATTTTCCTGCTATCTTCTAAATAAAATAGAGCTGTAACACTGATTTGTCTAAGAGCTATAACATGGTCCATTCGAGACCTGAGAGCTATAACACAGTCTACCCAAGACCTGAGAGCTGTGACACGCCAAGGGGGCTTTAATGTCCATCACTGCAAATCTTTGTTGTGACAAGACAAAGAATCAAGGAACATGCACTTGCATGACAAACTGTTGGCTGAAAAATTATGGACACATAAAATTCAGTCTTTGCCTTAGGATCTCATGAGCTCTCAAGAANCCCAAGACCTGAGAGCTGTGACACGCCAAGGGGGCTTTAATGTCCATCACTGCAAATCTTTGTTGTGACAAGACAAAGAATCAAGGAACATGCACTTGCATGACAAACTGTTGGCTGAAAAATTATGGACACATAAAATTCAGTCTTTGCCTTAGGATCTCATGAGCTCTCAAGAAATCCTTGTGAACAAAATAGAGAAAGATTGGCAGATGAAGGGGGTTGTCAAAGAGGGGAAACCAGCCTTTCAGAGGAGACCATCTGAGGAGCGTGGAGCTCTGCAGGCGGCTGGCTTTGTTTTTGCTGTTGGTCATTTGCTAAGTTGGTCTGACTTTCTGTGACCTCATGGACTGCAGCGCGCCAGGCTTCCCTGTCCTTCACCAACTCCCGGAGCTTACTCATGTCCATTGAGTGGGTGATGCCTTCCAACCATCTCATCCTCTGTCATCCCTTTCTCCTGCCCTCAATCTTCCCCAGCAACAGAGTCTTTTCCAATGAGTCAACTCTTTGCATCAGGTGGCCAAAGTATTGGAGCTTCAGCTTCAGCATCAGTCCTTCCAATGAATATTCAGGGTTGATTTCCTTTAGGATTGACTGGTGGGGTTCAGAAATTTTATCACAATCTCCTGACTTAAATATGGAGGAGCTGGCTTCAAAGCCTCTAAGCAGACGAGGGGAGGTCCNAGCTTCAGCTTCAGCATCAGTCCTTCCAATGAATATTCAGGGTTGATTTCCTTTAGGATTGACTGGTGGGGTTCAGAAATTTTATCACAATCTCCTGACTTAAATATGGAGGAGCTGGCTTCAAAGCCTCTAAGCAGACGAGGGGAGGTCCCCTGAGGTTCTGAGCAGATCAGGACTTGCTTCCATCGCCCTGGGTGCCAGGCATCACTCATGTTAGGACACAGGCTGACATGGACAGAAGTCAGCCGTGTCTGGGTCAGAACCCACTGAGAGCTGAGACATCTCAGGCATGGTGATCAAGGCCACAAGGGAAATGTGGCCAAGAGAGTCACCAGTCTGCCCTGGAGTTTTAAAAACCACAGATCAAAACAGGCAAAAATGAAACAGGTGGCCGGGCTAGGGGGGTGAGAATATGACTCATTCATTCCAGGTTTACTAAACAATGAGCTGTGGCTTCTGCAATAGCAGACATGGCAGTTGCTTGGCAGGCACTGAGCGGAGAGTGGGGAAGCCCAGAACTCTGAACGCCCTGGCCTAGACCTTGAGTTGAAGCCCCGGGCAGAGGAGTGGACAGTTCCACCCCTACACATGGTGCAAGCGCCAAAGGCCCTGACAGACAGATGGATGGGGGTGGGGAGGCAAAGCTCAGAGGAGGCGGCCAGCACCTAGGTCTAGACACGCAGATGCTACAGGCTCAGCGGCAGTGGAGGGGGAGAGCACATCTCTGCAGGGCACTAGGCCACAGCAGAGCAGAGCGGAGTTAACAGCCGGAGAGGCCAGGCAGTTTGCCTGTGTTCCAAGGACAGCAAATTCAAAGCAGCAGCAGAAGATGGGGTGGAGAGATAGTCAGGAACCAGACTCTGGGTGAGAGATTGGGTATGTGGGAAAAATGGAGACCACCAGGGACTTTAAACAGGAGAGTGATTTGATCAGAAATGAGCTCCTGAAAAATCGCACTGGCAGCCCTGTTCTGCTTCAGGCATCAACTAGAGGCAGCAAGGTGGGCCAGGACGCTACCTGTCACATTCCTGCAGGAGGAGGCAACAGGCCTGAACTGGGGGCAGGATAGGGAGGAAAGGGCTCTTTAAGATGCCTGCAGAGGACTTGGTGACAGACACAGGAGCACCAAGCCACCAGGACCGTTCTAGTAACAGAAACCCCACCAACGTGATGGGCTTGCTTCATTCCAAGCAAGGAGAGAGGCAAGGGCCCTTCTCTAATTATTATTTTTATTTATTTATTTATTTTTTTTTCGGCTGTGCCTGTAGCTTGCAGGACCCTAGTTCCCTGACCAAGGATTGAGCCCAGTAAGATTGTCAAATTCTAACCACTGGCCCACCAGGGAATTCCCAAGGGCCCTTCTCTTAAGAAGGCTTTGACTTTGGGGAGAAAAGATGCCCTCCCTCATCTCGTTGGCCAAAACTATGTTGAAAGGCCACCCATAGCTGTGAGGAAGGCTGAGTGACTTCAGGGGAGTTGACTGGTACCCTGAACACAATCAGAGTTCAGTTGGGGAGGAAGAGCAGCTGAGTATCGGGTGAGGACCCCGCAGCGTCTGGGGTTGGACCAGCCCAGTTGAGAGATGCAAGGCCGTCGAGAAGATGGGCAGTTAGACATCCGCACCTGAAGTTTGGGTGCGGACACTGGCCTGAAGCCACACAGTTGGGTTTGCCAGCTCACAATGAAGGATGACCTTGTGTAAGTTTCCCAGCCCGTTCTGCCCTGTAGACCCACCAGAGTAAGAATAGGGCATCCTATCAGGCTTCCAAAGAGGAATTCCACTGCCTTGGCTCTCAGATGGCCTCTGTGTGTGACCTTGACCCACCACGGGCTTATCACCTCCTTGTGGGAAGAGCTGGGCCCCTTTCCTGGTCACCCCAGCTGCTCACACAAGGCAAGACACAGGGATGTGAGTTGACGGAGCCTCTGCCCACCCTGAGACTCCAAGGCCATATCTGCCCAGGGTGAGCTGACCTTGGCTGGCCAGGTACCAGGGAGGTCTCTTCCCCACTTCTCATCCTGCCAGCAGTCAGGATGTTCATCTGTAATCAGGGGTGTCCAGGAAGGCGGCTTCCGGGCTCACTGTTAATTACCCTTGTCAGTTGTACTGAGAAGGGCCTTCCTCAGTGAATTGTCCGTCTGCACAGCCAGAGCCAGGCCTGGAGAGGCAGCAATGGCCTGCCTGTGCTCTCAGGCAGGCCCACAGCGGTCGCTCCCCGGACCCCCAGGGGTCCAAGGGCAGGCCAGGCTCTCTTGCCTACTCTTTCCATCCTCTCTGGCCTCACCAGCCACAAGCTTTCTTTTTTTCAACTGGAGTAAAATTGCTTTACAATGTTGCATTCGTTTCTGCTCTACAAGGAAGTGAATCAGCCAGATGTATACACATATCCCCTCCCTCTAGAACCTCCATCCCCCACATCCCCCTCATCTAGGTCATCCCAGAGCACCAAGCTGTGCTATACAGAAGCTTCCCACTGTCTGTTTTACAGATAGCAGTGT
This sequence comes from Neotragus moschatus, assembly GCA_006410615.1. Taxonomy (NCBI): domain Eukaryota; kingdom Metazoa; phylum Chordata; class Mammalia; order Artiodactyla; family Bovidae; genus Neotragus; species Neotragus moschatus. The sequence goes on from SJYA01014035.1 coordinate 10,595, forward strand.
ATATGTATGGAGAAGGCAGTGGCAACCCACTCCAGTACTCTTGCCTGGAAAATCCCATGG
>SJYA01014036.1:4493-18845 GCA_006410615.1 Neotragus moschatus
CTGCAGCAGGAGGAGACGCACTGCTCATGATTCTGATTTGATACCTGGAAGCCTGTCACCCTCTGTGGCCCAGGAGGTCATTCCTGATTTTTAAAGTCCTTAAAGAAAAGATAAATACAGTCAGCACTTGCCAGTGTATTCTGTCTTTCTAAAGATGTATGTTTAGAAAGTGATTCATATCCTCATCTTATAAAATGATCACTTCCAAACGAATAAGCAGTTAATATACAACATTGCATAAAATGCTGTTGATTTAAATTTTAAAAAATCTTCCCTAGTTTTTCATATTAAAGGAGAGGTTGTCTTCAAGAAGCTTTTACAGGATACAGGTTCGAATGCCACATTTTATTAGCATTATTTTCCTAATTTATCAGAGCAATGATAATGACCCAAACTCTCTCCCCTCAGGAATGTAACTAAAAAATTTCAATCCCCAAAGCCCTTAAGATTGAATCCCCATAAGTTCCAGGTGCTTAGAAAGAGAAAATTGAATAACAATTATGTTTATGCTAAAATAAGTTTATGCCCTACTAATTGCCTGATGACAATTTAGCTTTGCATGGAACAGAATAGTGCCTATCCTTTAAAACCTTTGAGTGGAATTTGAAAGTCATATTATTTGCTATTATTAAATACTGCCTTTTCGCTTTTTTAAGAACCTTTTATGTATATGATTTCTGTGTTGAATGTCACTAAAACTCTTTCAAATAAACTCCTTATCTCTGCCAGTGTTGATTTGTGTTAAAAAAATTAAATGTGGGGGCTCAGTTGCTCAGTCACTCAGTCATGTCTCTTTGTGACCACATGGGTTATAGCCCACCACGCTCCTCTGTCCGTGGAATTTTCCAGGCAAGAACACTGGAGTGGGTTGTCATTTCCTTCACCAGGGGATCTTCCCAACCCAGGGATCTAATATGTGTGTTTTATGTCTCCTGTATCGGCAGTGGGATTTACCACAGCACAAGTGAAAAGCTCAAAGAAGTTAAATAATCATATGTTAAATACTTGAATGCTTCAGGTCTAGTTTTAAAAATTCTGACCTGGGAAAGTAGGGTAGCAGGATACAAGGTGTTTGCCTCAGGGAACAGCAAAGGAAGTGTAAGTACAAATAAAACACTGTTTCTGCTCCTGTTGTTGGAGTTGTAGTGGGAGCAGCACGGAAGATACTTAAAAAATAAAATATTGAAAGGACTTTTGAAATGGACTTTTGAAAGGAATTTTGAAAGACTTTCGGAATATGGATATTCCTATGTTATACTCTGTATTATACCATTGACAAATTTCCTTTTTCTCTCAGCATTCTAGAACAGATCTCACCTTAGTTTTTCAAAAAAGTGTTTTTTGTGGCTTCCCTGATGGTTCCATGGTAAAGAATTTGCCTACCAGCGCAGGAGACACAAGTTCGATCCCTGATCAGAGAAGATCCCACAGGCCCTGGAGCAGCTGAGTCCCTGCACCACAACTGTTGAGCCTGTGCTCCAGAGCCCGGGAGCTGCAGCTACTGAGGCCGCATGCTGCAGCTCCTGAAGCTCACGCACCACGTGCCCTGCAACAAGAGAAGCCACGGTGATGAGGAGACTGCACTGCAGCTAGAGAACAGCCCCTGCTGGCTGCAGCTGGAGAAAAGCCTGCGCGGCACGAAGACCCGGCACAGCCAAAGACTGAACAACAAAAAAATTGTTTTCTGAGGAATGACTTCTATGTTTAAAAATCAGCTTTTTCATATTGAGGCATAAAATAAATTTCAAAAGTTTACATTTTTAGCACGCACGAACTGATGACATGATAAATGTATCCACCCTTATATTCACCACCACAACCAAGGTAGAAAGCAACACCCTGGCAGTTCTCCTCAGGCCCTGTCAGAGTTCATCTCACCCCACATTTCCTTTTCCCTGTCCTAGGGAAAACGCTGATCTCCATTCTATGGCTAGAGATTAATTTTCAAGACCTAAAAATCTTTTATGAAAAGAGCACAAAGTTTGTCCTCTTTGGTGTCTGGGTTATTTCACTCAGGTCAATGTCTGTGAGTTTCATCCATGTCTGAGTACATTTTCAGCTCATTCCTTGTTATTGCTAAATGTAATTCCATTGTCTGAATATACCACAATTATTTTATCCATATTTTGTTGTTGTCCAGTTGCTCAGTCATGTCTGACCAGTTAATAAATATTCAGACTGTTTAGCTGGGGGTTGTCATATTGGGAAGTGTAGGTTCAACTCTGTAAGAAAGTATACACTATCTTCTAAAGTAACTGGACCTGGCTTACTTCACTCTGTATAATAGGCTCCAGTTTCATCCACCTCATTAGAACTGGTTCAAATGTATTCTTTTTAATGGCTGAGTAATACTCCATTGTGCACTGATGACCCAGAGAGATGGTATGGGGAGGGAGGTGGGAGGGGGGTTCAGGATTGGGAACACATGTATACCCATGGCGGATTCATGCTGATGTATGGCAAAACCAATACAGTATTATAAAGTAAAATATAGTTTTTTTAAAAAGAGAGAAAAACAAATAAAGTAACTGGACCATTTTATACTCCCACCAGCAAGCTATGAGTGTTCCAGTTTGCTCCAAATCTTTCTTTCCTCCTGGTGGATTGTCTATCGACTTAAAAGATTTTGGAATAAATCAAAGCTTATCCATTATACTTTATCTTACTTCTCTAACTCCATGTGAGAGGCCAACATGTGAACAAGTGATGACAACTCAATGTGGTGATGGCTTGGATACACAGTGCAGTGGAGGTCACCACAATGAAGCAAGGGAACTGTATCCACAGGCAATTTTACCAAGCAGGTAACTATAAAGACAGGTTGAGAGGGTCAAGGAGATATTTAAAGTAAAAACAGAGAAGGGTTTCCCAGGGCGAGATGGGAGTGTGTTTTGAGGCTCCGAGATGGGGGCTGGACGCATTCGCAAGGCTGAGAGCCGCTGTAGCGCAGGCGCAGTGTGGGGAGTGGCATGCGTTCAAGGACACCTGCGCACAACCTGACCCCACTCCCCTCATTTTGCCAAGCTGTTTGGATTTCTGCATAGGTCAGTGGGTAGGAGAGGAGAGGACATGAAATACGCTTTCAGTTCAGTTCAGTCGCTCAGTCGTGTCCGACTCTTTGCGACCCCATGAATCGCAGCACACCAGGCCTCCCTGTCCATCACCAACTCCCGGAGTTCACTCAGACTCACATCCATCAAGTCAGTGATGCTATCCAGCCATCTCATCCTCTGTCGTCCCCTTCTCCTCCTGCCCCCAATCCCTCCCAGCATCAGAGTCTTTTCCAATGAGTCAACTCTTCGCAAGAGGTGGCCAAAGTACTGGAGCTTCAGCTTCAGCATCATTCCTTCCAAAGAAATCCCACGGCCGATCTCCTTCAGAATGGACTGGTTGGATCTCCTTGTAGTCCAAGGGACTCTCAACAGTCTTCTCTGACACCACAGGTCAAAATCATCAATTCTTGGTAACAGATAAAAATCTTCGCTTCACCTGCTCAGGGATGCTAGAGAGGATTTATTTCTCTTAAATCTACTTAGAGCCTCACATTGCACCAGGTACAAGAAAAATACCTCAGTAAATATAGGGATTGTGACCTTTATCCCCACAGTGTCATCCATCTTCAGAGAGCTTGGTCTCACATTAGTATCTGTGGGTGTTCTTTGAGGTCTGTCTTCTGAGGAATGCATTTTCCTACCCTAAAGGGCAGACTTATAATCTCTCCTGGTGGCTCTGTCCATGGAATTTTCCAGGCAAGAGTAGATCTTCCTGACCCAGGGCTCGAACCCGGGTCTCCCGCATTGCAGGCAGACACTTTACCGAAGAATTCACCTGCCAGTGCAAGGGATGCAGGTTGATCCCTGGGTCAAGAAGATTCCTTGGAGAAAGAAATGGTAATCCACGCCAGTATTCTTGCCTGGGAAATCCCAGGTACTGTAGCCAGCCAGGCTCCTCTGTCCATGGGGTCACAAAAGAAAAGACAAGACTTAGTGACTAAACAACAAGGGGCAGACTGGGCAACATTCCGCTTCTAGAGGGGAAATGCTCCCTCCAGCCTCGCTGGGAGATGAAGTCGCTTCTCAAAATATGTGTATCTACTCAGCACATCTGCTGTGCTTGTTTATCACTTTTCAAGAAATGACCTGAAAAGCAGAAATAAAGCACAAGTGGAACGCTGAACCATGACTCTTGGTAGCTTCTATCACTCCTAAAGACAGCAGGTAATTAATATAGACAAGAAGAGTTGGAGCATATTAAAGATCTGCTGAAAGAAAACCATAAAAGATATAATTCCTTAATACTTTATCTATATAAGGTGCAGTTTCTAAAATATACTAATGTACCTATGTCATAGTTTCATTAGCTAAGACAAAAATATACCAAAGATACATTCTCAAAAGATANCTGAAAGAAAACCATAAAAGATATAATTCCTTAATACTTTATCTATATAAGGTGCAGTTTCTAAAATATACTAATGTACCTATGTCATAGTTTCATTAGCTAAGACAAAAATATACCAAAGATACATTCTCAAAAGATATTCCCTCTCCAAATAAAACAAGCAAGCACACAGATAAAGCTAATGATGCTTAGATAAAAATAAAGGTGGTATTATTAATATCAATTTTAACATATGTATTTTAATCACAAACATTAAAATGATAAAGCTAAATTACAAAGTAAATCCCCCTCCCCAAACACAGACATTGTTATACATAAAATTACATCTTGTAAAAGTGTAATATGGAGACCTAGTCCATATATTGTTTTATAATCTAGGTCAGATTGTTTTGCTTCTGTTTTCTTTGGATTTTAGTTGAAAAAAATATATTGTGGTTGTCTTACCTTGTTAATTGTTACAGGGCATTTGTTCTTTTTAATGGTTTTATAATGTTCCATTTTAAAAGTAGAACATAACTGATTTAATTTGCACCATATCAATCCTAGTTTATTTCAGTCTATAACTGAAACATGCAATGAATGTCCTTGTCATGTTTCCTTCCTTGCCTGACTCTATCTTCTTAGGCTTGCGTGGCAGANAGGGCATTTGTTCTTTTTAATGGTTTTATAATGTTCCATTTTAAAAGTAGAACATAACTGATTTAATTTGCACCATATCAATCCTAGTTTATTTCAGTCTATAACTGAAACATGCAATGAATGTCCTTGTCATGTTTCCTTCCTTGCCTGACTCTATCTTCTTAGGCTTGCGTGGCAGAAATAGAGCTACAGAGTCAAGTGACACGTGATTTGAAATTTTATATAAATGTTGTAACTTTCCTCTAAGAGAAGAGATATTAAATTGCGTTTTTCCTATATGAACATGCCCAACTCTCAGCAGTGTGCTCAACTTCTCAGAATCTAATTAATCTGATATTAACGATCATTTCAATGCTGTCCTTCCAATTCGAGATATGAAACTTTATTACCTTTTAACTAACTTTTAAAATTATTTGTACATTGGACATTTTAATGTATTTATTAGCCATGCCTCTGTAAAATTTCCTGTTTATTTGTTTAGTGGGACATTTGTTTCCATCTTTCTATTGCATAAATTGCTTTTACATTTTTAAATCTACTAATTCTTCATCATGGATGTTATCAATAGTTTTTCCAAGTTTGTCTGTTTTTCCTTAATATGGCGTTCTTTTTCTTTGAAGTTTAAAAATTAAGTGCCTGAATCCATATGGATTTTCTGTCATGATTCCACTAATAAAGTTAAAAATATATATATGTTTTCTTCTGGTTTTTTAACATCTGGAAGAAATCAGTTTTGATTTTGTGAAATACCAAGCAAGATCCTTAAGAATTTTTCAAAAAGTTTTATACAACAGCATTTCTAAATTACACATTTTTCCAATAACATAGATAATAGTGGTTTTTTGTTTTTTTTTTATCGTGAACAGTGTATAAGCTCCAAATAGTACCTATAGAAGAAAAAATAACCAACAATTGCTCTCCATCATGAGCTGGAAGGTAAAACAACACACTTCATGAAATGAGAAAACGGTTACATAAAGGGATGCAACTATGATAGAAACTGGGCTTCCATTTGGCTAATGGTTATTCCTACATTTACAAAATATCTCTTAGAAAAATAAAACATGAATCTCATCCTGAGTCTGAAATGGCTGATGGATATGTCTCTGAGACCTTTAGGAGCTCTAGAAAACTGGACACCAAGAATCAATTTGCTCAAAATAAATGTGAACTGAGTCCACAGAACAACTTGACATTAACAGGGAGAAGGAAGGAACATGAAAATGAAAAAAAAAGTTAAGTGGTAGGAAAGGTGAACCAGCAACAGGCTTGAAAGAGGAAAATAACAGCTGACAGAGGAGGGTGGTGTAAAGATTTGCAGAAATTGGAATCATGACCACTGTATCGACCACTACTAAATAACATGATTCTATCAAATGCTCAGAGGATGTTCACTGTTCAAAATATGTAAACTTATAAAAGTGAAGCTGCTAAAGTCGAGGTACCATGTCTCCTCAATGAAATGATCATTTTTGAGTCTATATTTCATGCAATTATCACTATAGAAATTTCCAATATATCACCAGATCAACTTAAAATTTTTCAAATCATCGATATGAAATTTAGGCTTTAGAAGTTAGTTTTATAATTCATAAACTGTCTTTTAATATTGCCAGTTTAATAAGTTTTATTGCTCTCCCAAACCAATGATAATTGAAGCATAAATCAAATGATTTAGGGCCAATTTGCAATAACTGAACCAACAAAATATCTCATAAGCATATGAAGTGTGATAAAACTTAAAGAAGAATCAATGAATGAATAAGATACCTCGAGTAATCATGAGACCAAAATTGCTGCATTGCAAAGCCCAGGCTTTTAACTGCTTTTCTCTGTCTCTTAGCCACGCTGATCTTGCAAGTCCCTGGTAACAAATTTATTTTCTAGTAATATTTTCCCTCTTTTTAGTCTGCTTTCTAACCATAAGAATAATATTTCTGTACAGTAGCATCTTAACAAAGCCAGGTGTGAAAAATAATAGAAATTCTATCAATACCCAAAACTGATTTAAGCAGGTTAAAAATCACTTATTAAGCAGAGAGCACTTACTAATCCCTCTATCCCATCATCTCTGACATCTGTATACAGCTTGGCACCACTGTATGCCAGGGGCAGGATGTAGAAGATGCTGAAGCCAATTCCTGACACAGACACCATGCAGACTTAAACATAATACTTTTAACTGCATCCCAAAAGAATTCCCTGGGAAAATAATCAAAGCAAGAAAAGCAGCAAACTGGAGAAAATTAATCACAGAAATTTTTGATAAATTGCAAATGAGTAGATCAGTTTGTAAGGAAAAAAAGAAATAAAAGGCAACAGACATGTTTACAGGTTACAAAGGGAAGAGTCAATGGAATAAGAGAAAAATGTGGGGAATGACTGCAGGGAATGGGAAATGGTGCATTCTACAGCAGTTAACAATAATGGGCTTAACATTTTTTAGTCAAATAAATATTTTTGGAGAAGCAAAAGGGAAATGCACATCCTAACAGACTGACACATTGATTTATCCAATTAAACTGGAAAAGCAATTTGTTTTCTCTGCAGTAACAGTCTTACTTGATTTTTAAAAATTCATTCATGTGTAAAATGTGAAGATACCTTCAACTTCCTCAACCCACTGGCTTAACTTTGTTCAGAGAACAAATTCATGCTTGCAGAACCATTCTTGAAAACCCCACCACTCACAATGACTTTGATGGCTTTCCTAAACCAAGGGTAAAATAAAGCATAGATCAAGGGGTTCATGGCTGAGTTATAATAAGTACACCAACAGAAAATCTCATAAATATAGGCTGGGGTTATGAAGCCCATAAAGGCATCGATTAATGAGTCAATACTGTATGGTAACCATGAAATCATAAATGCTATGACCGTGATACCCAGGGTTTTAGCTGCTTTTCTCTCTCTCTTGGCTACTCTGGATTTATAACTGTCTGATGATGACTCTCTTTTACTACCAGTATTCTCAATCTTTTTAGCCTGTTGTCTGGCCACAAGGAAAATATCACAGTAGAGAATTAGCATAACAAAAGTAGGTATAAAGAAGGAGAGAAAATGTACCAACACCCAGTTCTGATTTATAACTATCTGACAACCGCCTACACAGTTGAGGGCACTAGACAGTTCCTCTAGCCCATTCTCATTGGCACCCGTGTAGAACACAGCACCACTGTAAATAAGGGGCAGGATCCAGGAGATGCTGATGCATAGCCCTGACACAGACACCGTGAACTTGATGGGATAGACCAGAGGGTCAGTAACAGCAATGTACCTGTCGATGGAGATGAAGGACAAGTGGAAGAGAGAAGAGTAACAAAATGCCACATCACAGCATGTGTGCAAAGCACAGAAACTTTGCCCAAAGTACCAGCAGCTCTCCACAGACCTGACCATGCTGAAGGGCATCACAGTCACCCCCACCAGAAAGTCTGCACAGGCCAGAGAGGCGATGAGAAAATTGGTTGGTGAGTGCAGCTGCTTGAAATGAAGGATGGCAATCATCACCAGGAGGTTTCCAAACACGGCCAGGAAAGCCCCGAAGCCATACACCATGTACAGAATCACGCGGGATGTGGGTGAGTAGGGGGTTTTCACACAGGATCCATTCAGGTGCTCGTAGCAGAGCTGCACGGCTGCAGTGGGAGACGAGTTGCTCATGATCTGCCCTTGACACTCAAAGAATTCTGTCCTTCTTGATTTCCATGGACTTTCAATGCTTTTGGAGGAAATCATACATACAGTAGGATGCCTGAGGAAATTATCAGACATTAGTACTATTGTTTTTTCGATTTTCCTTTTTTATTAAAAATCTTAAATAAGTTCAGTAACAATAAAATGCAAAAAATTTACATTGGACAAAGTCATTGGGAGGGAGTTTCAACTAACTAAAGNTCAAAGAATTCTGTCCTTCTTGATTTCCATGGACTTTCAATGCTTTTGGAGGAAATCATACATACAGTAGGATGCCTGAGGAAATTATCAGACATTAGTACTATTGTTTTTTCGATTTTCCTTTTTTATTAAAAATCTTAAATAAGTTCAGTAACAATAAAATGCAAAAAATTTACATTGGACAAAGTCATTGGGAGGGAGTTTCAACTAACTAAAGCTTAGATCCCTGAATTTGATAAAATTCCCTTTTGGTCCTAAATATCTTAAAAAATTTTTTACCTTCAGAGTTCTTCTTTGCAACAGGCAGTGATATGGGAAATAATTATAGCATCAACTCCTGTTAGGTTTATGTGTCTTAACACCTAAAGCATATAGCCCTTCCAGATATATAAATGTCATCAATAGGAAAATCCCTAGATGGAATCCCTGTAGTGCAAGGTGTGAACTTGGAAGTTTATTTTCAGTAGTGAGTGGTAAGAAAGCTACTGCACAAACAACTGTTTTAATTAGGTCATTATGTTTCTTGAGCTCAAGATTTTTTTTCTTCTAACACTTGGACTTTTCCCTTATTTTTAGTCCTGCTGTGACCGCCTTATTGGATTTTTGTTACAGAGGTATCATTAGGTACAGGCACTGTGAGTCGATACTTAGCCTTTCTCTCCCAATAAGAATTTTTGCCTGCACACTGGCTACTAACCAACAGAAAAGGTGGCATACAGTATGAGCAACTTGACTTGGATGAATTACATTTCAGGAAAACATTAAAAAAACACCAGGGTGTTTAGACATGTCCACAGTTCTGAACTACTACGACTGTCAGTGCTCTTAGAGAAAAGATGTGTTCTCTTCTCAAGGCATCACTGGAAGTGGATCTTAATGTCTCCTCATCCATGTGAGAAGTCCACACATAAATCCTCTGAATGATTCACATTTATTTGTGAATCCAAGTGATAGAACTTTCTGTCCCTTGTGCTAAAAAATGTCAACTAAGTAATAATGAACAGAAAACTGAAACATAGCAATGCATTTACTGGTAATTTCCCACCCTTGGAATGTCGGGACAGAGCAGAGCAAAAGAAAGTATTATTCAGCCTTCTTCAAGCAGGATTCCAGACTCTGGCCACTGTAGGGCCACTGATTTTGAAGATATATCTGGACTTGTTCTTTTGAATTGTGCCATAGGAATTATTATTAATTCATCTGGCCATCTGACTCCTAATCACAGAGACACAAAATATTCTTAATGATCTCTTAGATTCTTCCTAATGTATTCTGAGAGTTTGATTTTGTAAAATAATCAGTTACTTAAATCAACAAAGGTGTAGGCTATGCTCTCTCACAGAGAAGGCAATGGCAACCCACTCTAGAACTCTTGCCTGGAAATCCCATGGATGGAGGAGCCTGGTAGGCTGCAGTCCATGGAGTTGGGAAGAGTTGGACACAACCGAGCGACTTCACTTTGACTTTTCACCTTCATGCATTGGAGAAGGCAATGGCAACCCACTCCAGTTATCTTGCCTGGAAAATCCCAGGGACAGCAGAGCCTGGTGGGCTGCAGTCTATGGGGTTGCACAGAGTCAGCCATGACTGAAGTGACTTAGCAGCAGCAGCAACAGCAGCAGGCTTTCTCAGCTTCAGAACTATTGACATTTGAGTTCTGATAAGTTTTGATGTGGGATCCGTCCTGTACATCGAAGGACATCTAGCAGCATCCTTGCTACTAGATGCCAGTAAAATCTCCTTAATTGTGAAAGCCAAAAGTATCTCCAGACACTGAGAAGTGTTCTCTGAGGGGCAAAAGTATCAGAAAGGGAATGAGTGAAATGAGCGCAGTCGTGTCTGACTCTTGGTAACCCCATGGACACCTCTGTCCATGCCAGGCTCCTCTGTCCATGGAATTCTCCAGGCCAGAATACTGGAGTGAGTAGCCGTTTCCTTCTCCGGGGGATCTTTCCAACCCTGGGATTGAACCCAGGTCTCCCTCATTGCAGATGGATTCTTTACTGTCAGAACCCAATATATCAGTGGATCTGCCCTACTTAGAACCATNATGCCAGGCTCCTCTGTCCATGGAATTCTCCAGGCCAGAATACTGGAGTGAGTAGCCGTTTCCTTCTCCGGGGGATCTTTCCAACCCTGGGATTGAACCCAGGTCTCCCTCATTGCAGATGGATTCTTTACTGTCAGAACCCAATATATCAGTGGATCTGCCCTACTTAGAACCATGATTCTAGGCCAAAAAAAGTATCATATGATCACAAATATTACAAGTATCACTTGTCATTTGGGCTACAGAAATAACTTTATCTCCTTCCATTATTTTAAATTTATTCAATAATTAATTCTTTAATCCAAGGCGTATTTATTGAGTGTCAGGAGCTGGGTACAAAGAAGTGAACAAACAGATACGACCCCTTTCTCCATGAAACTTTCAGTCTTGAAAGGAGAACAAACCTTTAACAAGTAAGCAGATAAGTGGATGTATGAATAAAAGTTTTGAGAAGTATTACAAAGGTGACAGCATTGTGTGAGAGCATAGTGACCACCTAGACAGGCAGGTGGAGACAGTAAAGTTCCTACTAACAGAATAAACCCAAAATGCTGCTGCAATATTGTAGACTTTTAATGTAATATATGGGCTTCCTTGGTGGCTCAATGGAAAAGAATCGCCCGCTAATGCAGGAGATGCAGGTTCTATCCCTGGGACAGAAAGATCCCTGGAGAAAGAAATGGCAACCCTCTCCAGGGTTCGAGAAATCCCTTAGACAGAGGAGCCTGGTGGGCTATAGTGCAAGGAGTTGTAAAAGTGTCAGACACGACTTACAACTAAAAACAATGACAGCAAATAGAATATATACTCAGAGAAAGAAAATAGGAAATGAATGAAATTATAGTTGGGGTTTTCAGACCTTTTTTTAGCATAGAGAAACTTAATGCGAGAGAAATATTACACCAAAAGTATAGAAAGAAGGAAAGAGGGAGAGAGAGAAGTCTAGCTGTGGTCTAGAAGCAGGGTGGGGTGGGAGACCTGAAGCTTTCTCTGTGTAAAACCTGGACAGATCCCTAGATCGCCATAAAGTGAGGAGCTAGATTCCTCCCAAAGTAAAGCACACTTTTCTTTTATGAAATTATTGCAAAGTATATATGATTGTCCTTGCTGCTGTTGTTGCTTTTTGTGATGTCCTTGGTTGGCAAAGTTAACACTCAGAAATTATCTGTGGGTTCCTTGAATTTTTCACCATCTTTATTATTTCTGAACCCCATGTTTCTAAGAACCACCATCCTGATACATTAGTCTTTTTAATAGTAAAAGTGGTATTTTATAAAGTTACAGACATAGAAAACAACTTACAATACCAGAGTATAAGTGGTGGAGGGATAAACTGGAAGACTGAGATCGACATACACACAATTTCTACATATAAAATGGACTTCCCAGATGGCTCGGTGGTAAAGAATCTGCCTGCCAATGTGATTGAGCAACAAAACGGGCAGGGAGTATGTTACGCTTAAATTTTCTTCTCCTGCCGCGAAACATGAATTACATTCCATCAGTAGCTTGCAAAACAAGATTATATAGGAAAATTACTATACTGAAACCACAGGAATCAAAATAAATTCATTACACTGTGTTAGAACTGGAAAAAATGTGTATAAACTGATACCATGCATGCTAGCGTGCCTTACCTGTAAAATCAGAAAAACAGTATGCTCAGTCACTAAATCGTGTCCGAGCCTTTGTGACCCCATGGAGCCCACCAGGATCCTCTGTCCATGGTATTTCCTAGGCAAGCATACTGGAGTGGGTTGCCATCTCCTTCTCCAGAAACAGTATAGTTAGAAATAATACACTATTTCTAGAAATGTTTACCAATTCCAAGTATTTGTGTAATGGTAGTCAGAAATAATGTGTTAATAGATAATGTTGATTTACATCAAGCTAGAAATTTTTAAAATATAGCAAGAATACTTTGATGTTATTCTCTCCTGCTCCAAAGATATCATAATCTGATTTTAAAATCTTGATGTCTAATTGAACCCTCCAGTCTTAGTATCAGAAATAATTCTCTGAAATAATTGGCTTGATTTATCCACTGCTAATTGCAGAACTAATTCTTTTTTTTTTTTTGCCTTAGAACTGAGTTTGTGGGACATAAGAAAATGCCCTGTCTTGGCTTCATGTATGCCCTTCACTTCAGTTTTCTTTCTTCTTTTGTGCACACTTTTAAACTATGCTTTCAAGTGTATCCCCAAAATCCACTGTAAATTACTTTTAGAACACTGCACAACTAAGTGAATATGGAATAAATTAATCTGAAGATAAAGTAAGATAATGAATGACAGTCTTAAAATCCTGCTTTAAACATCTACTAACTGGTTCTAAACTCTAATATAATTTTATGAGCAGACTTACTANCAAAATCCACTGTAAATTACTTTTAGAACACTGCACAACTAAGTGAATATGGAATAAATTAATCTGAAGATAAAGTAAGATAATGAATGACAGTCTTAAAACCCTGCTTTAAACATCTACTAACTGGTTCTAAACTCTAATATAATTTTATGAGCAGACTTACTAATAAGGAAGAAGCTCACTGAATAACTAAATGCTATGATGCAAAGTATCTTTCGCATTGTACATAACTGAATTGGTGTTACAGTTAACAGAGTGATCACTTGATTTGTATTACCTGACTCTGAAACCACAATGTGGGAATCACAAATCTCAACACCTAACAGTGCAGACCCACTGCTTTACCCTCCCTGAGCAAGGAAGCACCACGTCACTAAGTGGTTGTATTTATATTTTCATACAAAAATAATACAAAGGAAGAAACAGAAGATTTAGGCAGAGATTGAACTAATATAAGGTAATTGAAAGAAGGATTTATATTAACAAATATATATTAGGTCCTTCACTTGTATTCTCCTAAATTTGGTCATGACTACTACAAGGAAGAGGTTATTAACCAGAGAAATGCCATAAATTTCAGAAAGAGCCAAGCCACCCAAGATCACCTAAGATCATCCAGTGTTCAACAGCAGGATGGGTACTGCAATCCAGGCATTTCTGGCTCCAAAGCTGTGCTGTCCGCATTACAAATAGGTTTTGATGTTATATTTACCAAAGAATTATGAACTTGAATTTAAGCATTTGGGTCAGGGTTGAACTACAATTTAGTTATTTTACATTACAAAAATTGGACTTTTACAATCAACTTTTTTCTTCTCATTATCTGTCCAATGTGGGTCTATTTTCAGTTCTCCCAAACTAAGACCAGAACCTACTCAGAAAACAAATTTATTGTTGAGGAATTCTCTCTCAAGACTTTGCCTGTGATGATGAGTTTGATGGCTTTTCGAAACCAAGGATAAAAGAAAGCATAAATCAAGGGGTTCATGGCTGAGTTA
>SJYA01014037.1:0-10733 GCA_006410615.1 Neotragus moschatus
GCGGCGGAGTGCTTCTCTGCGGGGGCTGCGGAGGCCAAGCTGCCCAGGCAGCTCACTTCCTTCTCCCACCCTGGAGCTAGAAGTCTGCAGTGGGGCGTCGCCAGGGCTGGTGCCTCTGAGCAGTCAGCGCCGCCTGGGCCCACGGTCTTCGTCCCAAGCTCGTCCTCCTGCGAGGACATCAAGCCTCGTGCGCCGGGACCCACACGGGTGACCTGGCTCCACTGTTGACAGCCGCCGTGCGGCCCGTTTCCAACGNCCTTCTCCCACCCTGGAGCTAGAAGTCTGCAGTGGGGCGTCGCCAGGGCTGGTGCCTCTGAGCAGTCAGCGCCGCCTGGGCCCACGGTCTTCGTCCCAAGCTCGTCCTCCTGCGAGGACATCAAGCCTCGTGCGCCGGGACCCACACGGGTGACCTGGCTCCACTGTTGACAGCCGCCGTGCGGCCCGTTTCCAACGATGGTCACGTGCTGCGTCGGGAAGGACAGGACTTCAGCCACGGAAGGGAGGGGACGCAGCTCAGCCAGAGCTCGAGGAGGGGGCCGGGCGCCATCCTCCAGCGCCCTCCCTGGACCGGGGCCCCCAGGCGCCCTGACGCGACAGCCAGGGCGGGGCGTGTCTCCTTCTGACCCGCTGCTCTTCCCCTCCTGCCCGCAGGAAGCGAGTGCCGGCCCGAGCGCGTCCGCAGTGCGGTGAGTTGCCAGCCTTTCCACCCGACGGGGGCTGGGGGCGCGCCTCGGCCTCAGGTCTCCGAGGGGAGAGAGCATCTGTGACGGAGCCTTTGGGGCAGGAAACCCCTGTGCGGAGTTGAGTCACTGGCCCTGGCTCTCAGCTCTGCCCCAGCCTGGAAGGCACGAGCCCTCGCTGTCACCCCGCTCACGGCTGGCGCCTGAGCTGGACACCAGGCATCACGCTCGTTTGGCTTCTGTCTGCGGAAGTGTAGGCGGCCGTTCCGACGGTTCACACACAGGCACACGAGCACACGCGCGCAAGCGTGCGCACACATGCACACGGGCACACACACTGCCCTGCAGCCCTCAGACACCCCCGCCCCGCCCCCCGGCTCCCTCGTGGCGCGCCGCGCCGATCCAGCGTCTCCGTCTCTGGGTCCAGCAGAGTCAAGCGGAAGGAGTTCCTGCCCCCTCTCTCCAGGTGCTCCAGCCTGAGCTCCGTCAGCACCGTCACCCCCGAGAGCTCCCCGCCACCCCAGGTGAGCCCGCGGCCCCGGGGTCGCAGTTACGAATGTTTCAGAGAGAGAGTTCTGGGCTCTGTTCACACACCTTGCACCAAAGACCTAAAGGGGAGCCTCCGGTGCCTCCTCCCGAAAGCCTGACATGCGCCCTTGCGAGCTGGGGCCCGTCCTACCTGTGGTGGTTGGTGTGTGCCGTGTGAGGCAGGGGTCTGGCTCCCCGATTCCCGTGGGGTTTCTGCTGTCTCCTGCTTCATGCCTAAGGTAATTAATCAGGAGGTAAGGATTCGTTCTGGGACTCAGCTGTTATGTGTGTACCGTTCTTCGGTTCCTCCATTAGGAGCTGAGGAATAAATGCGGCTGACTTTTTGTATTTAATTGAATTTCTCCGTGGTGCCCGTTGATGACCTTCTTTCCTTTTCTACATGGTGTTCACTCATCTTCTGAATGGCTGCCTTGAGGGTTACAATGAAGATGCTAAATTTATAACAGTGAAGTCATACTTCACTGAACTGAATAACACTAATTCAGTTTCGGGGGCATTCTAAGTCAGTATCCGGTGGTGCTCCAAGACCCTGTTCTCACACGTTTCCATCTCCGCTCCTCTGTGTTGTTAATGTCACAGATTACATTTGTATACTGTGAGCTCGCGTGTTGATTTATAATTATTGTTTTACGCATTTACCTTTAAATCATACAGAAAAGGAGAAGAGTTACGAATCAAAGCACAATAATGCTGGCTTAAAAATTAGCATGTGCAGTTTCTTTTACCTGTATTTATTGCTTTTATGGCTTTGCTGTCTAGTATCTTTTCACTTTAACCTGAAGAATTTGGAGGGACTAGTAAACTGTGTAAGTCTTTTTAGCGTTTCTTGTGTGGCAGGTCTATTGTAATAAAGTCCCTCGGCCCTTGTTTACCTGAAAATGTCTTAGTTTCTTCATCATTCTTAAAAGATAGCTTGGGTTTGGAATTCTTGCTTGGCAGTAGTTTATGTTTTTTCTTCCCTTCATGAACTCATGTGACCCCAGGGCCTTCTGGCCTGCATGGAATCTGATGAGAAACCGGTGTATCACACTGAGGAGCTCTCCTTTGTGGTTAGCTCTCTCTCTTGCTGCCTTCAAAGCTCTCCCTTTCGGTTCTAAGGAACTGGCTGTAACATCTCACTGAGAGTTCTTTACTTTGTTGCTTGGAGTGAAGTTAAGCTTCTTGACTGTGTTGCTGTTGTTCACGCGCTCAGTCGTGTCTGACTCTCTGTGACCCCAGGGGCTGCAGCTCGCCAGGCCTCCCTGTCCCTCACATCTCCTGGAGCTTGCTCAGCACGTCCACTGAGTTGGTGATGCCATCCCACCATCCCATCCTCTGTCGTCCCCTTCTCCTCCTGCCTTCAGTCTTTCCCAGCATCAGGGTCTTTTCTAATGAGTCAGCTCTTCACATCAGGTGGCCAAAGGATTGGAGCTTCAGCATCAGTCCTTCCAGTGAATATTCAGGACTGATTTCCTTTAGGATTGACTGGTTTGATTTCCTTGCAGTCCAAGGGACTCTCAAGAGTCTTCTCCAACACCACAGATGGAAAGCATTAATTCTGTGGCACTTAGCCTTCTTTATGGTCCAACCCTCACATCCATACATGACTACTGGAGAAACCATCACTTTGACTATATGGGACCTTTGTTGGGAAAGTAATGTCTCTGCTTTTTAGAATGCTATCTAGGTTGGTTTAATATGCTTTTCTTCCAAGGAGCAAGCATCTTTTAATTTCATGGCTGCAGTCACCATCTGCAGTGATTCTGGAGCCCAAGAAAATAAAGTCTGTCACTGTTTCCATTGTTGCCCCATTTATTTGCGGGAAGTGATGGAACCAGATGCCATGATCTTAGTTTTTGAATGCTGAGTTATAAGCCAGCTTTTTCACTCTCCTCTTTTACCTTCATCAAGAGGCTCTTCAGTTCCTCTTCACTTTCTGCCATAAGGGTGGTGTCCTCTGCATATCTGAGGTCATTGATATTTCTCCCGACAATCTTGATTCCACTTTGTGCTTCATCCAGCCCAGCATTTTGCATAATGTACTCTGCATGTAAGTTAATAAGCAAGGTGACAATATACAGCCTTGACGTATTCCTTTCCCAATTTGGAACCAGTCTGTTGTTCCATGTCCAGTTCTAACTGTTGCTCCTTGACTTGCATACAGGTTTCTCAGGAAGCAGGTAAGGTGGTCTGGTATTCCCATCTCTTGAAGAGTTTTCCACTGTTTGCTGTGATCCACACAGGCAAAGGCTTTGGCATAGTCAATAAAGCAGAAGTAGATGTTTTTCTGGAATTCTCTTGCTTTCTCCATGATCAACAGATGTTGGCAATTTGATCTCTTGTTCCTCTTCCTTTTCTGAATCCAGCTTGAACATCTGGAAGTTCTTGGTTCATGTATTGCTGAAGCCTGGCTTGGAGAATTTTGAGCATTACTTTGCTAGCTTGTGAGATGAGTGCAATTGTGCGGTAGTTTGAGCATTCTTTGGCATTGCTTTTCCCTGGGATTAGAATGAGAACTGACCTTTCCCAGTCCTGTGCCCACTGCTGAGTTTTCCAAATTTGCTGGCATATTGAGTGCAGCACTTTCACAGCATCATCTTTCAGGATTTGGAATAGCTCAGCTGGAATTCCATCACCTCCACTAGCTTTGTTAGTAGTGATGCTTGCCCACTTGACTTCGCATTCCAGGATATCTGGCCCTAGGTGAGTAATCATACCATCGTGGTTATCTGGGTCATGAAGATCTTTTTTGCACAGTTCTTCTGTGTATTCTTGCCACCTCTTCTTAATATCTTCTTCTTCTGATAAGTCCATACCACTTCTGTCCTTTATCGAGCCCATCTTTACATGAAATGTTCCCTTGGTATCTCTAATTTTCTTGAAGTGATCTCTAGTGTTTCCCATTCTATTGTTTTCCTCTATTTCTTTGCCTTGATCACTGAGGAAGGCTTTCTTATCTCTTCTTGCTGTTCTTTGGAACTCTGCATTCAGATGGGTGTATCTTTCTGTTTCTCCTTTGCCTTTTGCTTCTCTTCTTTTTCAGCTATTTGTAAGGCCTCCTCAGACAGCCATTTTGCCTTTTTGCATTTCTTTTTCTTAGGGATGGTTTTGATCACCACTTCCTGTACAATTTACTGTCCTTCACCTATAGTCCTTCAGGGACTCTGCCAGATCTAATCCTCTGAATCTGTTTGTCACTTCCACTGTATAATCATAAGGGATTTGATTTAGGTCTAGTGGTTTTCCCTATTTTCTTCAATTTAAGTCTGAATCTGGCAATAAGGAGCTCATGATCTGAGCCACAGCAGCTCCCGGTATTGATTTTTCTGACTGTATAGAGCTTCTCCATCATTAGCTGCCAAGAATATAATCAAGCTGATTTCGGTGTTGACCATCTGGTGATGTCCATGTGTAGAGTCATCCCTTGTGTCATTGGAAGAGGGTGTCTGCTATGAACAGTGCATTCTCTTGGCAAAACTCTGTTAGCCTTTGCCTGCTTCATTCTGTACTCCAAAGCCGAACTTTCCAGGTGTCTCTTGACTTCCTACTTTTGCATTCCTGTCCCCTACGATGAAAAGGACATCTTTTTGGGGTGTTAGTTCTAGAAGGCCTAGAAGGGCTCCCCTGATAGCTCAATTGGTAACGAATCTGCCTTCAATGCAGGAGACCCCAGTTCGATTCCTGGGTTGGGCAGATCCCCTGGAGAAGGGAAAGGCTACCCACTCCAGTATTCTTGGGCTTTCCTTGGGGCTCAGCTGGTAAAGAATCTGCCTGCAATGTGGGTGACCTGGGTTCGATCCCTGGGTTGGGAAGATCCCCTGGAGAAGGGAAAGGCTACCCACTCCAGTATTCTTGGGCTTTCCTTGGGGCTCAGCTGGTAAAGAATCTGCCTGCAATGTGGGTGACCTGGGTTCGATCCCTGGGTTGGGAAGATCCCCTGGAGAAGGGAAAGGCTACCCACTCCAGTATTCTTGGGCTTTCCTTGGGGCTCAGCTGGTAAAGAATCTGCCTGCAATGTGGGTGACCTGGGTTCGATCCCTGGGTTGGGAAGATCCCCTGGAGAAGGGAAAGGCTACCCACTCCAGTATTCTTGGGCTTTCCTTGGGGCTCAGCTGGTAAAGAATCTGCCTGCAATGTGGGTGACCTGGGTTCGATCCCTGGGTTGGGAAGATCCCCTGGAGAAGGGAAAGGCTACCCACTCCAGTATTCTTGGGCTTTCCTTGGGGCTCAGCTGGTAAAGAATCTGCCTGCAATGTGGGTGACCTGGGTTCGATCCCTGGGTTGGGAAGATCCCCTGGAGAAGGGAAAGGCTACCCACTCCAGTATTCTTGGGCTTTCCTTGGGGCTCAGCTGGTAAAGAATCTGCCTGCAATGTGGGTGACCTGGGTTCGATCCCTGGGTTGGGAAGATCCCCTGGAGAAGGGAAAGGCTACCCACTCCAGTATTCTTGGGCTTTCCTTGGGGCTCAGCTGGTAAAGAATCTGCCTGCAATGTGGGTGACCTGGGTTCGATCCCTGGGTTGGGAAGATCCCCTGGAGAAGGGAAAGGCTACCCACTCCAGTATTCTTGGGCTTTCCTTGGGGCTCAGCTGGTAAAGAATCTGCCTGCAATGTGGGTGACCTGGGTTCGATCCCTGGGTTGGGAAGATCCCCTGGAGAAGGGAAAGGCTACCCACTCCAGTATTCTTGGGCTTTCCTTGGGGCTCAGCTGGTAAAGAATCTGCCTGCAATGTGGGTGACCTGGGTTCGATCCCTGGGTTGGGAAGATCCCCTGGAGAAGGGAAAGGCTACCCACTCTGGTATTCTGGCCTGGAGAATTCCATGGACTGTATAGTCCGTGGGGTCACAAAGGGTCAGACACAACTGAGTGATTTTCACTTTCACTTTCTAGATGGTCCTGTACCTCTTCATCAGTTCAGTTCTGTTCAGTCGCTCAGTTGCGACCAACTCTTTGCGACCCCATGAGTTGCAGCACGCCAGGTCGTCCATCACCAGCTCCCAGAGTTCACTCAGACTCACGTCCATCGAGTCGGCGATGCCATCCAGCCATCTCACCTCTGTCGTCCCCTTCTCCTCCTGCCCCCAATCCCTCCCAGCATCAGGGTCTTTTCCAATGAGTCAACTCTTTGCATGAGGTGGCCAAAGTACTGGAGTTTCAGCTTTAGCATCATTCCTTCCAAAGAACACCCCGGGCTGATCTCCTTTAGAATGGACTGGTTGGATCTCCTTGCAGTCCAAGGGACTCTCAAGAGTCTTCTCTGACACCACAGTTCAATAGCATCGATTCTTTGGCTCTTGGCTTTCTTCACAGACCAACTCTCACATCCATACGTGACCACTGGAAAAACCATAGCCTTGACTTGACTGATCTTTGTTGGTAAAGTAATGTCTCTGCTTTTCAATAGGCTATCTAGGTTGCACAGAACCATTCAATTTCTACTTCTTTGGTATTACTGGTCGGGGCATAGACTTGGATTACTATGATAGTGAATGGTTTGCCTTGGAAACGAATAGAGATCTTTCTGTTATTTTTGAGGTTGCACCCAAGTACTGCCTTTTGGACTCTTGTTGACTGTGATGCCTACTCCACTTCATCCAAGGGGTTCTTGCCCACAGTTGTAGAAGCAGCGGTCATCCGAATTAAATTCGCCCACTCCGGCCCACTTTAGTTCACGGATTCCTAAAGCGCAGGTGCTCACTCTTGCTTCTCCTGCTTGACCACTTCCAACTCACCTTGATTCATGGACCTAACATTCCAGGTTCCTACGCAATATTGTTCTTACAGCATCAGGCTTCACTTCCACCACCAGTCGCTCCGACAGCTGGGCATTGTGGACCTTTGCTTTGGCTGCGTCTCTTCATTCTTTGTGGAGCTGCTTGTCCGTCTCCTCCAGGAGCGCGCCAGGCACCCACCAGCCTGGGGAGTTCAGCTCTCAGTGTCCTGTCCTTTTGCCTTTTCATGCTCTTCATGGAGAGAATAGACTGGATGTTAGGTTCACGGCTTTGTCAGTTTGGGGAAGTTTTCGTTGTTTATTCAGCAGCTTTTCTGCTCTTTCTCTCTCCACCTCCTAGGAGTCCTACAAGGCGTATCTTGATGCCTCTGATGGAGACCCACGGCCCACCAGGCTCCGTCCACTGCCTTTCATTGCTTTCTCTTTACAGTTCAGACTGGGTATTAATAATTTCAGTTTAGTCAAGTTTTTTTTTTTTGGATCCTTTTTTCACTGATCAAATCTGTTGAGCCCCTCTAGTGAATTCTTAAATTTCAGTTGTTATACTTTTTAGCTCTAGAATTTGCTTAGTTTCTGCTCATAATTTCTACTTCTGTGTTGATATTCTGGTCTGTTCTTACACCATTATCCTGATCTCCTTTAATTCTTCGTCCTTGATGTCCTCTGACTCGTTGAGTATTTCTGAGACAGCTGATTCAATATTCTTGACTATTAACTTGAAAGTCCAGACTTCCTACTTCTTTGCAGTAAATCGTGTGATAACCATGGAGGTCAGATTTGTTCCTTGGGGATCATAGGGTTTTGCCTGCTGAAGGCTGAGTTTTGCAGAGTGTATCTCTCGTCACTGAAACTTTTCTTCCATCGCCTGTTTGGTCAGCCAGTGCCCTGGGCAAGACACCCTCGACTGTCTGGCTGCAAGCAGGAGGCGGAAGGTCCTGTCTCTTTAAGTCCTTCACTGGGCGGCACGTGGGAGGCTGCTGCTGCCAAGGGGGCCAGGACCAGGACAGCGGCTGTGCCCACCCCCAGGGCAGGGCCAGGCCAGCCGGAGCGCACACCCACACCTGTGGCACACCAGCCACCAGCACTGGAGTAGGGAGTGGGGCCTGGCCTCCCTGAAGCTGCAGCTGGGCCCCGTGGGCTGCAGCCCACCAGGCTCCTCTGTCCCTGCGGCTTTCCCGGCGAGAACACTGGCGTGCGTCGCCGTGTCCTGCTCCAGGGGGTCTTCCTGGTCCAGGGATTGGCCTGTATTTCTTGCGTCTCCTGCGCTGGCAGGCAGGCTCCTTACCACTAGTGCCCCCGGGTAGCCCCTCGGTGGAGGGCAAGCTTCTGAAGGTTCCGACAGCTCCCCTCTCCTTTTGGCAGACCCCTGTGCCCCCACGTCCTCCCACAGGCTCTGCTCCACACCCTCCAGCACGCCATCCACCCGCCGCGTCGCCTTCTCCTCTTCACTCCACAGCAGCGCTTTGCTCCTGATTCCCAGCGGTGCTTGGGTGTCTGGCGGCACCTCGACCCACCTTCGCGTCCTGGGCACCACGCCCTTGGGTGTGCGTGTGCTCACACTGCCCCCGTCCACCGAGTTACCGTTTTCATGGGGGGCAGGCACCCCGCTGTTGCTGTGGATTCAGGAGGTTTTGCAGCAGCGACCCGCTGCCTGCCTGGCCACTGGGCCTGCTGCGGCCCCAGCAAGCTATCCATCGGGATGCCCACTCCTGCGGCCGCCCCCGCCTCCCTCACGGTGGATTCCGCGAGGGACTCTCCTGCCGTCCACAGCAGCCTCCTCTGGGTCTGTGCTTTCTCCTCTTGGGGCGTCGGTGCTTCTGGCCTAGAGAGGGCCCTCCTTATTTTTCCTGAAGTTGCATCTTCACACACTCACATTATCTATCGATATTTGTACCTTGATGATAATTTTAAAGTCCTGGACCAGGGAAGGGTCGAGAACATTTACAGATGTGCTGTTTGGACTGAGAAGTCTCCCAGCGGCAGATCTGCTTGTAAGTCTGTCCAGACTCTCAGAAGTTTTGCACAGGCCCAGTCTCTGGGACCCACACACACACCACTGAAGCTGGAGTGAGCGCATCCCTGACCCTTTAGCGAGTCCAGCAAGAACTGCGGTCCCCTTCCGACCTGCCAGCCGGTGGACACAGGACAGTACCGCCGCTGCCAGTCTGCAGGGCCAGGACACAGGAGACACACGCCTGTGTTCAGATGCCAGTGAGATGCTCGGGCTTCTCGGTAGACAGAGCCCCGCATGGGGAGCAGCCAGCAGCCTCATGCTGGGAATCACGAGGGTTTCCCTGGCTTCCTGAGACCCTCACATGCGTCAAAGTACACCTGTGTCCGTCCTGACGCACAGGCTGGAGAAGGGCCAGCCTCTCGCTGAAGCTGCCGCTTCCAGCCCCAGGCCGAGGGGAAGGCTCTGAAGCACTCGGTGGCCACCGCAGCTCACGGCGGGCAGGGGCAGGGCCGTCTGTCTCTGCAGCGTCCTCTAAAGCGTCACCTGTTTTCTTCTCTTCGGCAGGATGACAAACCCTGCATCATGCTTCTCTTTCTGTAGAGCACGAAGGATCAGAGAGAAAGAAAGCCCCTTGGACCAGGAGACGCGGCTGAAAACCAAGGCTCCGCCTCAGGTGAGACCCTCTGCAGTCTGGGCACGTCGAGACCTACCTAAATTTGATTGTCTAGAATGTCCGATATTCCCAAAAGAAAAAGGAGAGGAATCGCTGGAGAAAGCCAGGGCTGGGACCCTCGTGTCTGTGATGCAGCTAAGCGGGAGCCTGCCAGGGGTCCGCAGACAGCCCCTGCCCCCGCTGCGTGCCAGACAGCGGTGGGCTCCAGAGGTAAAGCTGGGCATGGGTCTAAGCAGCAGCAGCAAACGCCTGCCCGGGCTGAGGGCCGCCCTGGTGTCCTCTCCTGTGGCCCCACCAGAGCTGAGGAGCCCAAGAGTGACGGTGGCTGAGCTCGTGGTGGCCGCAGGGTGGGGTTCTGCAGACACTCGGGCTCAGCCCCGCCGTGTCCCGCCTGCCGGGGTCCCTGGAGCTTTCACACAGACCTCTTTATTCGTGAGTCTTCATCCTTTCGGAGTGCAAACGGCATCTACCACTCAGCTTTTCAGCAATGAATGTTCACGATGCTAGCTTCTCATGAGCGTGCGTCCTGAGTACAGGACACCTGAGCTGTTGACTTTTCAAAATGCCTGACGCTGGGCTCAGCGCCTCCGATCCCGGGTAGGGAGCTGGTGGCCAGGAGGGCTAGTTGGATGTCTGCGTGGTTCCACGTAAGGCGGTTTTGGAGGGTCACAAAATACAAACGTGCTGTCAGTGAAAGTGGTGGAGAAGGGAGGCTGATCCGTGAGCCTGAGCGAGCAGACTGGCTGAGGAGGGAAGGTGCAGGGTGGGCGCGGGGTGCGCCCCGCACTGCAAGGAGGGCCTCCTGTGGGCGGTGAACCCGCTGGGAGGTAAAGGAGTCTCGGGCGGGGACTGAGGCAGAGAGACGCCCAGAGAGATGCCCCGGCACCAGCCCTGATGGGTTTAACCTTCGCAGACGTGCAGGAGGCAGACACAGAGGGCCAGGGCCAGGGCTGACGATGTTATGGGTTAAGATGTCCCGTAAAACCGGGACCCCCAGGTGCAGAGGTGAACAAGAGGGCCCCAGCGCTTCACCCCCGGCCTCAACCCTCGGGCAGAGGGGAAGGGGGCAGGAGCGCTGCTGGCTCTTGGACCCCGGCTGGCCCTGGCTTGTGAAAGGGGGTGACCCTCTGAGACTTGCCCTTCATCACGCAACACTGCTTCCTTGCG
>SJYA01014038.1:0-10653 GCA_006410615.1 Neotragus moschatus
TCTCCCAGCGGACGCAGGCTGGGTAACTGGAAATGACCTCACGGCTCCTGCGGGCAGGCCCAGAACCAGCCCTCAGCAGCTCCCGGATCTTCTTGGACGTCCTGACTTCTTGCCCGCCTCACTGTGGTTCTGTGGGCGAGTGGAGCGGAACTCGCGCGGTCCAGGGGTGATTTGCCCGGGCCCTTGGAGAGGTTCCCTTTCTTTCTCTGGTCCTCAGGGGCATCCCCCATAAGTCCTCTGCCCGAAAAATGAGCAAGAAGGGTCGATTTTCTTCCAGGCTTGCTGGCATTTTGTTTTCTCTGGTCTGCAGGGGGCAGTGTTGCTCCGCGGAGTCGCTTGCCAGGTTCTCCTCCGCCCATCCAGGTTGAAAAAAGTCCTCAAAGCCTTTTGTGGTAATCAGCGACGGATTTTTTCTTCTGTGCGTGCCCTGTTAGCTGGTTCCTAGTGCTGAGGAAAATGCTGAGACACTCATTAAGCAAACTGAAAATTTAACAACAAAGAGAAGATATTAAGCAAGTCAAGGGAAAAGTAGCAAATAACATAAGAGAGAATCCCCATAAAATTATCTGCTGATTTCTCAGCAGAAACTGTAGGCCAGAAGGGAGTGACATGATATATTTAAAGTGGTGAAAGGGAAAAAGCTACAACCAAAAATACTCTACCAAGCAAGGCTCTTCTTTCAGATTCAACAGAGAAATCAAAAGACAAGCCAAGGCTCAGAGAATTCAACAGTACCACACCAGCTTTACAACAAAGACTAATGTAACATCTTTGGGCAAGAACAAAAAGAAAGACCAATGGAACACAATACGAAGCCCAGAGATAGACCCATGCAGCCATGGGGCAAGTAATCTATACTCAAGGAGGTAAGAATGTACAGTGGAGAAAAGCCAGCATCTTCAATAAGTTGTGCTGTGAAAATTAGACAGTAACATGTAAAAGAATGAAATTAGAATACTTCCTAACACCACGGGGCGGGCAGGGGGACCTCAAAATCAATTAAAGACCAAATTTAAGGCCAGATACTATAAAACTCTTAGAGGAAAACATAGAACACTCTAACAAAAATTTAGCAATATCCTCTTTCCATTAATGGAAATAAAAAATAAAGAAATAGGACCTAATTATACTTACAGTATTTTCACAGCCAGTTCAGTTCAGTTGCTTAGTCCCCTCCAACTCTTTGACACAGCAAAGGAAACTATAAACAAGGTGAAAGACAACCCTCAGAATGGCAGAAAACACAATTGCAAATGAAGCAACTGACAAAGAATTAACCTCAAAAAGCATTTCATGCAGCTCAATATCAGGAATATAAGCAACCCAATCAAGAAATGGGCAGAAGACCTAAAACAGACATTTTTCCAAAGAAGACATAGATGGTCAACAAACACATGAAAAGATGTGCAACACTGCTCTTTATTACTGAAATGCAATTCAAAAGTACAACGAGATATCATCTCAACAGAATGGCAACCATCAACAAATTTCCAAACACCACATGCCTAAGAGGATGTGGAGAAAAGGGAATCCTCTTGCACTGTTGGTGGGTATGTAAATTGCTACATCAACTATGGAGACCGGTATAGACATTTCTAAAGAAACTGGGAATAAAACTATCCCATGAAACAGCAAACCCATGATCGCTACTTTTACCTTAACCTGCTTAATATTTTCTCTTTGTTGTTAATTTTTCACTTTGCTTGAGTGAAGTTGCTAAGTCGTCTCGGACTCTTTGTGACTCCACAGACTGTAGTCTATCAGGCTCCTCCGTCCACCGGATTTTCCAGGCAATACTGGAATGAGTTGCCATTTCCTTCTCCAGGGAATCTTCTTGACCCAGGAATAGAATCCAGATCTCCCTCACTGTAGACAGAAGCCGGATCCAGAACGTGGAAGGAGCAGGGGCACTCCTCATTGTTACAAAAGCAATGGCATATCTTTTCCCACGTCTCACTTGGACATCTGCATTACCTTCCTAAACTGCTTTACTGAGGTATAATCACACACCACAAGTCACACCCATCACTTCCAGGGCAGTAACTTTAGTAACTTCACACAGTGGTGCAACCACCGCCACAGTGCAGTTGTGGAACCCTGCCAGCACCACAAAAAGGATCCGTGTACCCATCAGCAGTTGATCCCCAAGAGGACCTGCATGCCCAGGCATCCTCTCATCTAATTTCTGTCTCTGTAGACGCGCCCTTTGTGGGCATTTCATATCAACGGACTCCTGCAGAAAGTGGCCGTTTGTGTCTGGGTTCTTTCACTTTAGCACAGTGCTTTGGAGGCTCACGCATGCGGTAGCAGAAAGCAGAAGTGCATCACTTTTCATCCATCTATGCTATTCCACTGAATGGCTACAGAATACTCTGTTTACCACTCTCCAGCTGACAGACGTTCAGGCTGCTCCACTGTTTGAAGATTACAAACGGTGCTGCTGTGAAAGACATGCATGGACAAGTGTTTGTGTGGCCATGGGTTTCATTTCTCATTTCTCCATGATTTCATTTCTTCTTTTGCATGGTGCACACGCTAGACCCTTCAGTCAGTGTGGAATAGAGCTGGTTGAAGCAGACCTCCTACCCTGGTCTGGATCTCAAGGGGCAAGCGTTCACTCAGACTCTACTAGATGTGATGTGACGAGAGCTGGATGTTTCTCAGGGATGTTCTTCAGCATCACGACGATGATCCCTTCTAACCTGGGATGGTTGACTGTGTTTATTGATTTAGTTATTTACTTATTTTTCATGAACAGGTCTTGAACTGCGTCAAGTACTTTTTATTTGTCTGTCAAGATGACAGGTGGTTTCCATCCTTCATTATATCAATAGGCTGTTTCCCATAACTGAAGTTGAGTGTTGGTCCAATAGTGCAATCCTGGGAAAGATCTCGCACAGCCCTCTGCAAAATGTTTCTCGATTTGGTTTGCAGACACGGTGTTGAGGGTGTATGCATCGCTATTCATGATAGATATGGGTCTGTAGCTTTCTGGTGATGGCAAGTCTGGCTTTGGTACTGGGGTAATACTGTGCTTATAGGATGAATTAGGAAATGTTCCCTCCCCTCTCCTATCNTGCAAAATGTTTCTCGATTTGGTTTGCAGACACGGTGTTGAGGGTGTATGCATCGCTATTCATGATAGATATGGGTCTGTAGCTTTCTGGTGATGGCAAGTCTGGCTTTGGTACTGGGGTAATACTGTGCTTATAGGATGAATTAGGAAATGTTCCCTCCTCCCTCCTGTCTATTCAGGAAGAACCTGTGAAGGATGGGTGCTATTTCTTCTTCAAACATTTGACAGATTTCACTGATGAAGCCAGGAGGCCCAGGACTTCCCTTTGTGGGAAGGTCTTTAAATGAATGGTTCAGTATCATTGCTTGCTACAGGTACATTCAGATTTGTTATTTGGCCACTGCATTTAAGCCAACTCCCATCCAGTATTCTCTGGCCTGTTGGTTCCTATGGCTTGGTCTGTGGTCTAGAATTTGATGTGCTGGACACTCTGCACATCACAGGATTGTGGCTCCTACTCTGTAGCTGGGGAGCGTATGCTGCTCAGCAGTGACCCCCAGATCACCAACGCCCAATGGGCAGGTTGGGGATACAGACTTGGAGGTGGGGAGGGCATGGCACAGCTGATATCCTCATTTACAGCCACCCATCCATCCTCCGGGCGCCCTCATGCAGGCTGTGGGTAATTCTGCAGTTGGGACTGGCACAGCAAGGACCCAGAGTACCCTGTCCCCTCCCCCGCCATGTCCACTTCATCTACCCTGATCCTTGTCATTCTTTTCATCTCCTAGCAACGCAGCCTCACAGGGGATCAGTGACGCACTCGNGCCCTCATGCAGGCTGTGGGTAATTCTGCAGTTGGGACTGGCACAGCAAGGACCCAGAGTACCCTGTCCCCTCCCCCGCCATGTCCACTTCATCTACCCTGATCCTTGTCATTCTTCTCGTCTCCTAGCAACGCAGTCTCACAGGGGATCAGTGACGTACTCGCCACCATATCTAAGGGTATCAGATCTCCTCTCTGCTTAATGACTCAACTTTCCAGGGCAGGGACTGGCCATGCAATTCCCCCTCACCTCCCCGTCTCAACAGCCAGCTTGGCATGGCATGGAGGGGATGTAACATATACAGTGAACACCTTCATGATTGGCTAAATGAGGGACTGTGGATGGCGAGATCGACCTGGGTTGGCTGCTGGAGTGAGCCCATTGCATCCCACCCTCAGAAACTTGTGCCAGGTGGGGATGATCATCCCTGGCTCAGTGCACTCTGGCTAGCATCAGTGACGTACCTTATCCAGACTTGGCGTGCCACCAGCTGTGGACGGACACTGAAGTCACCGGGTCTTCTCACTTCACCCCAGCCTTTGTGGAGGGTACAGTTGGGGATGCTCTGTCAGAAATAAACCCGCGCTCATATGGCCTATTAGTCTACGAAAAAGGAGCCAAGAACATCCATCATGGAAAATGCTGTCTCTTCAATAATGGTTATGGGAAAACTGGACCCCTATCTTAACACAACATTCAAAAATAAACCACAACAACAGAAGATTAAAGACGAAATTGTTAGACCTTAAGCCATAAAGCTCCTAGAAGAAGACGTAGCCAGTATGTTTGTTGACATAGGTCTTAGCAATAGTTTTTTTTCACCTGTCTCCTCAGGCAAGAGCAAGAAAAGCAAAAATAAACAAATGGGAGTTCACCAAACGAAAAAGCTTTTACACATCAAGGAAAAGAAAAAGGCAACCTGCTGAGTGGGAGAAGATATGAGCAAGTGATACACATTCGAAAAGAGGTAGATGTCCAAAACAGCTAAAGGACTCAGAGAATATATGGGAGAAACACCCGAAACCCGATTTTAAAATGGGGCAAAGCACTGAATAGACATTTCTTTTCTTTTTTTTTTTTTTTATAAAAAAATTAAATGATTAAGCTTAGGTACAACTCTCCCAGGGCTGTTTATCCAAAGTATTTTATTGGTTTTATTTAATATGCTGACTAGTTAACTAGCTGGTTAACATAATTCATCCTCACTTGGAGAAGGGCATCAGGCTTGAAGGTGAAACTGAAAGCCAAGGAGAGCTCAAAGGACCAGGGTTAAGTCATTTCCCCCAGATCCTAGTACAAACCAACAGTGGTACTATTCTGAGCTTGAAAAACAGGAAAGTGAAAGTGAAAGTGAAGTTGTGTCTAACTCTTTGCAGCCCCATGGACTGTAGCTTACCAGGCTTCTCAGTCCATGAGATTTTCCAGGCAAGAGTACTGGTGAATAGACATTTCTGCAAAGAAGAGATACAGATGGCTAATAGACATATGAAAAGATGCTCAGCATCTCATCAGGGATTAGAAAATTAAGACCACAATGAAGTACTTCCTCATACCTGTCAAGTAGCTGTTATCAAA
This sequence comes from Neotragus moschatus, assembly GCA_006410615.1. Classification (NCBI taxonomy): domain Eukaryota; kingdom Metazoa; phylum Chordata; class Mammalia; order Artiodactyla; family Bovidae; genus Neotragus; species Neotragus moschatus. The sequence goes on from SJYA01014038.1 coordinate 5,419, forward strand.
AAGACAACATATAAGAAATGTTGGGGATGATATAGAGAAAAGGAAACCCTCGTGCAGTGTTGGTAGAAATGTATATCAGTGCAGCCACTATGGAGACAATGAGGGTTTCCTCAAAAACTGAAAACAAGAACTTCCATGTGATCTAGCAGTTCCACTTCTTGGTACTTTTCTCAAGAACAGAAGAAACACTAGTCACAAAAGATATATGTGCTCCTCTGTTCAGTGCAGCGTTATTTACAGCCAAGGGGAGCCAAGATATGGAAGGAACCTAAGTGCCCATCAATAGATGAGTCAAAAAGGAAGAAATGGTACACACACACACACACACACACACACACACACACACACACACACACAGTGGAATATTACTCAGCAATAAAAAAAGAATGAAATCTTGTCATTGTCGACAACATGGACGGACCTAGAGGGTGTTATGCCAAGTAAAACTAGGCACACAGAGAAAGACAAATACCACGCCGTTTTATTTACACGTGGAACCACAGAAATAAAATAAGACAACATGGGAAACAAGACAGAAATAGAGACACAGAGAACAAACTGGTGGTTACCAGAGGAGGAGGGAATAGGGAGATGTGTAAAACAGGGAAGGGATTAGGAGATACAAACTTCCAGTTATAAAATAAGGATTGGGAATGGAATGTACATACAGGGAATATCATCAATAATCTTGTAAGAAATCTCTGTGGTGACACATGGAAACCAAACTTATCATAGCAATTCATTTCATAATGTTTAAAAATATAGGCTCACTCTGTCGTGCACTTGAAGCAAATATAATATCATATATCAATTTTGGGCCTCCCCAGTGGTTCAGCAGTAAAGAATACTCCTGCACTGCTGGAGCTGCAGGAGGCGTGGGTTGGACTCCTGTGCTGGTGATGGAATGAAACACAGACGACAGACAACACAGACAACAGACAACGAGGTAGATTGGCAAGGAAGCTTCACTTCCCCCAGGCCTCTTTATTTCTTATATATGAATCCAGACAAAGGCATAGGAATTGCCAAGTAGTGACTAAGCATATTTACATTTATGCATGCGTGAGCCAAAGGCACTAACTTGTTCAGATCCTCCAACAGTCCTGACTTTCCCCTTATCAAACCTTGACTCGTCTGCCTCGACACTGCTCCTCTTTAGGAACAGACAGAAACCCTTGTTTGCAAGAAGTGTTCTTATCCTGAGGTCATAACGAGCCACGGGGCAGGGCATTCAGTTTGCAGACATGCTCTAGCCCCCTCTGCTTGATGTCTCGCCCGCAAGCACATCTGCAGTCCTTCACACTTGGTCCACTACATTCCTGGGTTGGGAAGATCCCCTGGAGGAGGGCATGGCAACCCACTCCAGTATTCTTGCCTGGAGAATCCCATGGACAGAGGAGCATCGTGGGCTACAGTCATGTGGTCGCAAAGAGTTGGACATGGCTGATGTGACAGCCTGCACACATACATGGCAACTTTACTGAAGAAATAAACAGTCGGGGCTCTGAATGGAGGATGCCATGGTTTGTGGGTCACTTTTCCTCTGGCGGCCTATGTGAATCTGAGCCATCCCTGTAACTTCCCTGTCCTCTGCTTTCTCACCTCATCAATTGGGATTGAACTCTTCCAAAATGATGTGTCTTGGAAGGAGGAGTAAATAAGGTGACAGAAATATATTGAATGTGGTGTGATACCTGGTAAAGGATGAACAACCATGAAATGCCAATGTTAGCCCTGCTAAACTTGCCCACACTAAATCCATGCCTCTGAGTTTCAAGAAGAAGAGCTCCCTTGCATCTGGGAGACAAGTCCTGCAAGATGGGTTGAGCTCTGAAGCTCTCTGATGAGATCACAAGTTCAGACTCCTATAAATATACCTGTTCTCAAGCGCCTCTGTCTACAGAAGACTTGTGGATTTCTGCAGAAATATAGCTCTGGGGGCTATCTGAGAGCACAGACTGACAGACAGCAGAAGTTATTTTCACTTCTGAAGAATCTCACGGGCACCTGCTGGCTACACAACATTGGGCTCTGAGTGTGGGGAGGAAAAGTACATTCCATCACTCATGTCTCCTGAAATGAAAAGGGAAGCTATTTGTTACTCGGGGAAAGATGTTTGTGAATCACAGATGTGAAAAAGGTCTTACATTCAGAATACGTAGGGAATTTTAAAATTGTAAAGGACAAAATGCAGTGAAGGAGGACAGATCCTTGTGCTAGGGGTTGGGGTGTGGGAGGGGAAACCAGAAAGGGGCAGGACCTTGGTGTTTTTAGGGTGATGGACATGGCCTGTGTCCTGGTCGTGGTGGTGATCACTGGGATCTCTCCGTGTGTTACAGCTCAGAGAGCTGCATAGCCAACGACAAGCAGGCCAGGAATTCCCTGGTGGTCCAGTGGTTAAGAATGCACCTACCAAGTAAAATTAATACACAGAAACCCCTTGCAATCCTATATAATAATAAGGAAAAATCAGAATGAGTAATTAAGAAGACAATCCCAAATAAGAAACACAATCAACGGGCAATGTTGAAACTACACAAGAAATAAAGCATAGCTGATCAAAGTCTGACTACTAATATTTTCATATCTTCATCAGATTAAGATCTTCAGAATTTGATATAAGAGAATTAGACTTGATAAACCAATGGCAGAAAAGGAAATGCAATGTGGTTCTTTAAATAAGACCTAATAAAATGTGCGCACATGGTGTGTTCGTGAGTTGAGAAATTCAGTATAATCAGGATGTCAGTAGCCCCCATACAGATCCATCAATTTCATACAATTCCAGTCAGAAATTCCAGCAGGACTTTTTTGTACATATAGACTAATTGATGATAAAATTTCTGTGGTAAGGCAAATGGACTAGAATAGCCAAATGGTTCTGAAAAACAATGTTGGAGGATTAACACTAACCTGAAATTTACTTTGCAGATTCAACCAAAAGTTGTAAGCAACCAAGTGTCTATGAAGGGATGAATGGCTATAGAAAACGTGGTGACACCAGTCAGAAGGGCCACCATCAAAAAGTCTACAAACAACCAATGTGACCCAGCAATCCCACTGCTGGCAGACACCCCGAGGAAACCAGAAGTGAAACAGACACATGTACCCCAACGTTCACTGCAGCGCTGTTTCCGATAGCTGGGACATGGAAGCAACCTAGACGTCCATTGGCAGGCGAACGGATAAGGAAGCTGTGGTACATACACAAGGGAATATTCCTCAAGTATAAAAGGGAACGCACCTGAGTCAGTCCTACTGAGGTGGATGAACCTGGAGCCTGTTATCCAGAGTGAAGTAAGTCAGAAAGAGCAAGAGAAATACTGTATATTAACGCATATATATGGAATTTAGAAAGACGGTACCAATGACCCTACATGTAGGGCAGCAAAGGAGACACATGTAAAGAAGAGACTCTGGGACTCAGTGGGAGGAGTGAGTGGGAGGATTTGAGAGAATAACATTGAAACATGTACATCACCATATGTAAAATAGATGACCAGTGTTAAGTTCCATGCATGTCGCAGGGCACCCAAAGCCAGTACTCTGGGACAACCCTGAGGGATGGGATAGGGAGGGAGGTGGGAGGGGGGTTCAGGATGGGGGGACATGTGAATCCCTATGGCCGAGTCATGTGGATGTATGACAAAAACATCACAATACTGTAAAGTAATTATCCTCCAATTAAAATAAACTAACTTTAAACAAGGAAATGTGGCGATATACACAATGGAATATTATTCAGTCAGGAGAAAATTCTGCCTTTTGCAACAACATGAATGGACTTGAAAGGCCTTATGCTAAGTGAAGAAAGTGAAAGAGAAAAAGCCATGTATTGTACATTCTCACTTATATGCAGAATCTAAAAAGGTCAAACTTACAGAAATAAGAGTTAAGAATGGTGGTTTCCAGGCCCTGGGGAAAATGTTGAATACAGGGTACAAACTTATAGGTATGAGGTGAATAAGTTACATGGATCCAATGTATAGCATGCTGAGTATAATTAACAAAAGTGTATAATACAGTGAAAGCTAAGAGGGTAGATCTGAGATGTTATTTCCTCAACAATTTTTAAAAAGGATTATGTGAGGGGATAGAGTGCCAACCCTGTCGTGGTAATCATTTTGCTAAATATGTGTGTACCAAATCATCACATTGGCGTCTTAAACTTACAGGTTATATGTCAATAATACCACAAAAAAGGTGGAAAAAATGAGTCCTGAGTGTTTCTGGTGGGAGAGCCCTCAAGCTATATTCTGTGTCCCTCTGACATCTCCCCATCATTCTTGAACTTTCCCTTATTACTGACATGACAAGGTGAACCAGGCTCATTTATCCTTTGCTTCCTCAGCCTGGGAACCCATCATTTAGTGGAGAAAGGTGTTCAGAAGTTTTTCAGAAGGATCTGGGGACTGGGGTCATTATTGCCATTGGAATGTTGCTGTTTCCAGTAACTTGGGAATATGTGTGTGTACACAATCACATACACAAACACATAGACACACATCTATAGTTATATATCAGTCTAGCCACATATGCACACCTATCAAATACAAGAGTTTTGATGGAGACCTTTAATTCCAGTAGAATTCCTCAGAATTTGTTCTAGTTTATTCCTTTCCATATTGGAAATTCCCTTTTCCAAAAATGACAGACGTGGCTCTCAGCATTCTTATGTATTTGCCGAGTTGATGAATGCCAATGCAGATAAGTGATCCTTCCTCCACAAAAAGGTCCTCCTCACAATCTATGCAGAACCATCCCTTGCCCTTGACTTCCACACCTCACTCCAGCTTGAATCCATGAAGCAGTTAGCCTCCTTCCCACCCAATCCCCAGGGATAGCCTTCTTTCTACCTTGGGCTCTGACTTTCGAGGCAGGGATGCCCCTTTACACATACACGTGCTTTGCCTGGCAACACCTAATGGCTTTAGGACTGACTNACTCCAGCTTGAATCCATGAAGCAGTTAGCCTCCTTCCCACCCAATCCCCAGGGATAGCCTTCTTTCTACCTTGGGCTCTGACTTTCGAGGCAGGGATGCCCCTTTACACATACACGTGCTTTGCCTGGCAACACCTAATGGCTTTAGGACTGACTTGCTCAGGCACAAAAAAGGGAAGGGAAAGAATGGGTAGGGACAGGAAAAGGTGGATATGTCCTAATACAGTCAGCCAATCAACGTGAACTGGGCCAAACCCAAGGAATATGATGAAGCCAGTCTTTTTTTTTTTTT
>SJYA01014040.1:0-10653 GCA_006410615.1 Neotragus moschatus
CAAATGTACACATAAAAATCATAAACCATAGAGTTAATTTTGGAAACAGTGGGGTTTTTGGAAGTTTAATGGGTTTAGCTCTTTGGCTCTTAAATTTAAGTGTTTGATCCATTTTTAACTAATTCTTAAACATGGTGTAAGTAAAAGGTAAAACTTCATTCTTTTCCATGTGGATATCCAATTTTCCCAGCACCATTTGTTGAAAAGACTCTCCTTTCCCTAATGAATGACCTTATCACCTTCATCAAAAATCACTTGACTTGAACAGCATTGGAGATCAAACCAGTCAATCCTAAAGGAAATAAGCCCTGAATATTCATTGGAAGGACTGATCCTGAAGCTGAAGCTCCAGTACTTTGGCCACCTGATGTGAAGAACCAACTCCTTGGAAAAGACCCTGATGCTGGGGAAGATTGAAGGGAGGAGGAGAAGGGGGAGACAGAGGATGAGATGGTTGGATGGCATCATCAACTCATTGAACATGATTTGAGCAAACTCCAGGAGATAGTGAAGGACAGGGAAGCCTGGCATGCTGCAGTCCATGGGGTTGCAAATAGTTGGACACAACTGAGCAACTGAACAACAAAATGCATGCAAGAATCTATTTCTGGGTTCTTTATTCGGTTAGTTTGTCTTATTGCCACTGTTTTGATTCCTATAACTTTTTAGTCAGTTTTGTAATTGAAAAGTATGAGCTTTTTTCAGGATTATTTTGACTATTCAGAGTCCCTTGAGATCCCATATGAATTTTAGTGTGGAATTTTTCCATTTCTGTGAAAAATATTCTTAGGATTTTAATAGGAATTACAGTGAATCTCTAGACCTATTTGAGTAGTACTAATATCTTAACATTAAATCTTCCAAGTCATGACCCTCTCATGTCTTTTCATTTATTGGTATCTTCTTTAATTTCTTTTAGCAATCTTTTATAATTTTAGTTGCATAGAACTTCTGCTTTTTTGTTTAAGTGTATCCCTAAATGTTTTATTCTGTTTAATTCTAGTATAAATGGAAGCCTGTAACTTGCAGTTGTTTTTTACTCAGCCTAGTTCTCAGCAGTGACTTACGGGAGATCCTGTGCAGGTTTCTGGAGCATTTTTTCCGTATGGGGCTCTCTTTTTCAAGCCTCTGCCCCAGGGCTTCCAATTATTTCAGTCCGTCTTGAGCTATGAGACTGATTTTCCCAACGTAGCTTTCTGTGCTTTCTGTCTGCATCATGTCTCAAACAGAAAGGCAGAGCTCACCTGTTATATTTTTTCTTTCTCTTTGGACTTACAGTCCTACATTACTTCTTGCCATGTGTCATAAAACATTTGTTTCTCATATGTTGCCCATATTCCTAGTTGTAGAGGGAGATTTAAGTCTTGACTCTTATACATTCGTCAGGATGGAAAGTAGAAATCCTGTAATATGCTTTTTACTATATAATGTGTATTGGAAAATGGTATTATTGGTATTATATGGATGCCATCCAACCAATATAAGAAAGTCATAGCATAAAAAACTTGATTTTTTGGCTTTGGCTGGTCTTTTTTTTTTAAATATCTAAATTAAAACTAGGGAAAGGATTACTCTCAATTACTTTATGCATTTGTGTGTTTTTTTTACTAGATTAACATCTTAAATATAGCTTATCAAGAAATACGATATTCATATACAGTTTAAAGTATTCTTTAATTAAACTATTATTGTTGCCTTTAGTCTTAGTGCTTTTTAATATAACTGACATAAAATGCAAAATATACTTTATGTAATACAGGGACTCTTGTTCAGTCCCTAAGTCCTGTCTGATTATTATTGCAGTCACCATTGACTGCAATACACCTGCCTCCCCTATCCTTCACTGTCTCCTGGAGTTTGTTCAAACTCACGTCCATTGAGTCAGTGATGCCATCCAACCATATCATTCTATGCCGCCCCTTTTTCCATTTTGCCTTCAATCTTTTCCAGTATCTGAGTCTTTTCCAGTGAGTTGGCTCTTCACATCAGGTGGCCAACATATTGGAGTTTCAGCTTAAGTATCAGTCCTTAAAATGAATATTCAGGGTTGATTTCCTTTAGGATTGACTAGTTTGATCTCATTGCAATCCAAGGGACTCTCAAAAGTCTTTTGTAGCACCACAGTTCAAAAGCGTCAATTCTTTCGTGCTCAACTTTCTTTTATGGTCCAACTCTCACATCCATACATGACTACTGGAAAAACCGTAGCTTTGACTATATGGACTTTTGTTGGCAAAATGATGCCTCTGCTTTTTAATACACTGTCTAGGTTTGTCATAGCTTTCTTTCTAAGGAATGGCATCTTTTAATTTCATGGCTGCAGTCACCATCCGCAGTGATTTTAGAGCCCCAGAAACGAAATAAAACAAATTAAAATCTGTCACTTCTTCTACTTTCTCCCTTTCTATTTGCCATGAAGTGATGGGACTGGATATCATGATCTTAGTTTTTTGAATGTTGAATTTTAAGCCAGCTTTTTCACTCTCCTCTTTCACCCTCATCAAGAGGTTTTAGTTCCTCTTCAGTTTCTGCCTTTAGGGTGGCATCACTTGCATACCTGAGGTTGCTGTATTTCTCCTGGCAGTCTTGATTCCAGCTTGTGATTCATCCAGCCCAGCATTTTTGATGATGTGCTTTGCGTAAGTTAAATAAGCAGGGTGACAATATACAGCCTTATTGTACTCCTTTCCCAATTTTGAATCAGTCTGTTGCTCCATGTCTGGTTCTAACTGTTGCTTCTTGACATGCATACAGATTTCTCAGGAGACATGTAGAATGGTCTGGTATTGCCATCTCTTTCCACAGTTTGTTCTGATCTGCACAGTCAAAGGCATAGTCAATGAAGCAGATATTTTTCTGGAATTGCTTTTTCTATGATCCAGCAGATATTGGCACTTTGATCTCTGAGTCCTCTGTCTTTTCTAAATCCAGCTTTAACATCTGGAAGTTCTTAGTTTACATATTGTTGAAGTCTAGCTTAGAGAATTTTTAGCATTACTTTGCTAGCATGTGAAATGAGTGCAATTGTGTGTTAGTTTGAATATTCTTTGGCATCGCCTTTCTTTAGGATTGGGATGAAAACTGACCTTTTCCAGTCCTCTGGCCACTGCTGAGTTTTCCACATTTGCTGTCATATTGATACTTGAACAGCATCATCTTTTAGAGTTATAAATATCTCAGCTATAATGCTATCACCTCCTCTAGCTTTGTTCATGGTAATGCTTCCTCAGGCCCACTTGACTTCACACACAGGATGTCTAGCTCTAGGTGAGTCATCACACCATTGTCCTTATCCAAGTCATTAGTAACCTTTTTTGTATAGTTTTTCTGTGTATTCTTGCCACCTCTTCTTAATCTCTTCTGCTTCTGTTAGGTCCTTAGTTTCTGTCCTTTATTGTGCTCATCCCTGCATGAAATGTTCCTTTGATAGCGCCAATTTTCTTGAAGAGATCAGTAGTCTTTCCCATTCTGTTGTTTTCCTCTATTTCTTTGCATTGTTCACCAAAGGCCTTCTTATCTGTCCTTGCTATTTTCTTGAACTCTGCATATGTTTTATATAGTTTAAACTAATTAATAGGCTTTTTTTTTTCTGTTTTAGGCATCTACTAAAATACTTGGATTTCTTGTGCATAAGTGTTGTTAAATATGTTTTTAATGTATAAATCTGTTTTATAACTCAATTTTCTCACAGAGCTTGTCAAAACACAATAGAAGCAATATTGGAACTGAAGGTGGACCACCTCCTTTTGTGCCTTTTGGACAGGTAATGACTTTCACTTTGGCAGATGAATTTTAATCAGTAAAAAGTATTTTTCATTTATATTCATGTTGTGCTCAGTTTTGTGCTGGCTTCTTCACTTAGCAGTCGTAGGAGTTATGTGGAAATACATTAATTATAAGAAATTGATAATTGTGTTTTTTTCCCTTTATTTTAATTAACATTTCAGTGTAGATTTTTTTCTGAAATGCTATTAACCAAAAGATTCAAAAAATTAAGAGACACACCGGATGTCAATTTAAGACTGAGATAAGATGGTGGTGGGGGCTTTTGTTTTTTGAGAGAGAGAGAAATGCAAATGTAAGAAGAAAAAAATATGCTATAATTTCTCACTTTGTTTATTAAAAACAAAAGGGGGAGGAAAAATAAAAGCATCAACAGAAGAATTGATAGGAGACAAAAAAATTGGAACAAGGAAGGGTATCATTGCACTTTAGGAGAACCTACTTTCCCAGCTGTCCTTTCCGAGACTCTGTTCTGCTTTCATGCAAAGACCCATCTTAGTCAAAGACTTAATTTTGTTTCCAGTTGATATTTTCCTTTTCAACTAAGGTGTCCCTGATCTTTCTCTCACATAAGCGAAACATTTTTATTTCCTAATTATTTCCTAATTTTCAACCACCTTGCTGCAGAATGTTAGCTTAAAGTAGCTCCTCAGCTGGCCAGTATCTTGTCTTTCTGGTTGTGGTAAACATCAGATTGCATTCAAAACAATCTCCTTTAGCTTGTCCCTGCTTTATATCTGAAGAACCTGAGAGTAATCAATCCCTCTGACTGCTTGCTTTTTGTCATATGATGTGGCAACCCACTCCAGTGTTCTTCCCTGGAGAATCCCAGGGATGGGGGAGCCTGGTGGGCTGTCGTCTGTGGGGTCACACAGAGTCGGACACGACTGAAGTGACTTAGCAGCAGCAGCAGCTACTAAAATTTAGCTCTTGGTAACCTGCCTTGCATTTTAGCTTTATTTTCCTTCAAAAGTGCTGACTCAAAAGTGAAGATAAGTTGGGAACACAGCAGCTTGGAAACAGAGACCTACATCTCAGTAACAATTTAAAAAAATCTGGTATAAGAAACATATCTAGTTGATCAGGAAATAAATGAGCAGAATCAGTTGAATGGCATCCTCTTCAAAATCCTTTTTTAGAGGATCTGCTCAAAATTAAATAATTCATGCTTGCATCATGGCTATTTTGAAAGTATTTAAAAACATACACCATTTTTTATTGTGCTTAAGAACATGTGAAATTCAATAAAGAAGGAGGCATGCTGATGATATTCTCATTTCTCTAGTGAAAAATCCCAAGAATGAAAACATTCTATTAACTTATATAAATAATAAATACTATTTAAAAAATTTTCTTTCCTCATAAACATTTTAGGGATAATATTTCTTTCATAAATTGCTAACAGAGACTTATAATTATTTTCAAGAATTTGAATTATATGTAGGTCTTTTTTTTTTTTTTTGAGTTCAGTTCAGTCAACTCAGTTGTGACCGACACTTTGCGACCCCATGATCTGCAGCATGGCAGGCTTCCCTGCCCATCACCAACTCCTGGAGCTTGCTCAGACTCGTGTCCATCGAGTCAATGATGCCATCCAACCATCTCATCCTCTATTGTCCCCTTCTCTTCCTGCCTTCAATCTTTCCCAGCATCAGGGTCTTTTCCAGTGAGTCAGTTCTTTGCATCAGGTAGCCAAAGTACTGGGGTTTCAGCTTCAGCATCAGTCCTTCCAATGAATATTTAGGACTGATTTCCTCTAGGAGTTACTGAAATTTTGTCTCAAGAGACTAAAATCCCACAACTTTGCAGTCTGACTGAGGGAGAGAGTATGTTTTTAGCTTTTGATTTGGTTTATAAGTTGAAAGCCATCTCTCTATCTGTAAAAGTAACTATCCATTTTGGAATTAGGAAGTATGTTAAAAGTTACAGCTTCAATAATGTTATTTGTTTATGAAGTCCATTGTGAAAATCTCTTCTTCAGCATCTTAGCCTTGTACATTGGTTAAAGACAGAGTATGCTGGCTGTGTGTTGAAATCAGCTATTTTATTTTATATGTATATTATTGAACATCTGTATTTTCATAACACATTTATTTGAAAACATATTTTCATTCCTCATTAAAATTACTGAGTTGAAAAAGGTTCATTTAATAGGAGTTTTGCTACTAGGATTAAAAGGGAGAATTGCATTCAGGGCTTATTTTTAGACATTGAGGGCTCTCTTCATTTGTCTCAAGAGACTAAAATCCCACAACTTTTCAGCCTAATTGGAGGAGAGGGTATGTTTTTAACTTTTGATTTGACTTATAAGTTGAAAGACATCTTTCTATATGTAAAAGTAACTATACTACTTAACTGGATGTTATGTCATAATGTGGAAATAAGGTCTTAATAAAAAACCAAATTTTCTTCTTGTGCAATAGTCTAGACTGTTTGAAATTTTAAATTATTTTAAATCATTATCCTAGAATGAAACCTAGAACTTTTAGTTTAATGAATGTTTTAAATATGCTCCCCCTTTTAGATGGCTATATTTAGTGTAGCTTTCATTTACTAGTTACAGTTAAAGTTACTTCAGTTAGTTAGAATTATATTTTTATGGGCTCTTACTTGTTGTGATTCAAATATTTCTTTTGATGATATATATTTTCTTATAAAAAGTTGAATCTCTTCTGATATTACTGAAGCATTTTGTTTTTATTTATTATTATCAGAAGTGTGTGTCTCATATCCAAGTGGATAGCAGAGAACTTGATCGAAGAAAGACATTACAAGTGACAATGCCTGTCAAACCTCCAAATGATAATGATGAATTTGAAAAGCAAAGGACTGCTGCTATTGCAGAAGTTGCAAAGAGCAAAGAAGTAAGAAGCTAAATCATTGCAAATTTCTCTTATTCCTTGCCTTTATGTTCTATTTAGATTACTCACAATCGTTATTGTCTTTTCACATAAAGTAACTAATTGAACAAACTTTTGACATTCTTTTCCATATTCTATCAGTAGAGAATGTCCTGATACCTTTTGGAGTCTTAAGCTTACACCATTTTACTTGTAAACATTCCTTTTCCAAGTCTCCTTAACAATTCCATTAAGTTGCTTTTGCTGACAAACCACCCTTCTTTTCTCCCTCTTTCTTGTTTTCTTAACAGTATACAACTGAACACAACAACTTTTTTTTTAAATGGCAGAGGGGTTCCTATTATTAGTTGGGATAGATGATACTTTCTGAGGAAAGTTTTCTCCTATAATAGAAACCTTGGAGGGGTTCAGATAAAAATTAGAAGGTAAATCAATAGCTCAGGTTTAACAGTTTTGTCAGTTTTCATTCTTAAATCTAATGTATAGAAAAAAATAATTTTTATCTTTGCATTTGTACATACACTCTCTTATTTACTATTATTAGACAAAAGGTTTTCTTTTCATTATTTTTAATTTCTTATTTGAAATAGGTTAGTTCTCTAGTTATTTATTGATTTGTAGCTTTTGATAAGAAATTTTAGTTCATGAATTAGTTGGTTGCTTAAACAGAATTTTCTTAACCAGTGATATTGAAATAATTTTTTTTATTCAAAACCAGCAATAAACTTTAGCTAACTTTTTTTTCCTATTTAAATTCAAAATTTAAGAGGGGACTTCTTGAATTTTGGTAGTTTTTCCCACAGGGTCATTCTTCTATCTGTTTATGATAGTCGGACAAGAACACAAATTCTAGATTTGGGCAACATAGAAGCATATACTGTGGAGAACTTGGATCATTTCAGTTCAGTTCAGTCACTCAGTTGTGTCTCACTCTTTGTGACCTCATGAATTGCAGCACGCCAAGCCTCGCTGTCCATCACCAACTCCTGGAGTTCCACTCAAACTCACGTCCATTGAGTCGGTGATGCCATCTAACCATCTCATCCTCTGTCGTCCCCTTCTCCTCCTGCCCCCAATCCCTCCCAGCATCAGAGTCTTTTCCAATGAGTCAACTCTTTGCATGAGGTGGCCAAAGTACTGGAGTTTCAGCTTCAGCATCACTGGATAGATTACTTAAATTTTGTACCATATTCTTTTATCTATGAAAAGATGATCCAATGGGACAAGAGCACAAATTCTGGAATTAAGACAGCCTACAAGCATATACTGCTGAGAACTTGGACAGATTACTTAAATTTTGTACCATATTTTATTTATCTATGAAAAGATGATAGCAGTAGTACCTACTACATATGTTTACTATAAGTTTTAAAATTGCTAATATTTAAAACACTTAAGATACTACATGGCACAGATCATGATATTGTTGCTGAATCCCTTTTCAGCTGCTTATCATTCAAGAATCCAATACTGAGAGTGTTGGTTAAAAGGAAATATGGCTTTATTGTGGAGGCTGGCAATTCTGAGGAGAAAGGTGGGAGTATGTTCCAAAAAGCCAGCTCCCAACTTGCCAGGTTTTGCTTGGAGATTACATAGGGGAAAGAGGAAAGGGCTACGGTGCTCATAGAGAGGGGGCTGTCTTCTATTTTCAGAGGTGATTGTCTTGATCGCAGAATTCCAAGTAGCTCTCAAGTCTCACTTGTGATTGGAACATTATCTAAGTCATAAATCTTTGGTTAACTATTTCTGGAGAATAAGGAACAAGTGTGAGGTTTATAGAACAACTAACTAATTTTCAATCTCAGTAAGCACCAACAGTTTCCTGCATTTAGCAAGCTAAGCTAAGTTAATGTTGAACTACGGTAGAAGTCAGGCATCGTAAGCATAAGATTACAGCCATATACTAACTAAGGAACGGTGCTGGAATAATGCAGAGGAGCTGAGATCCCTAGTTACAGTTTCACAGCCTCAGTCACAGTGTTAGGTTGTTAAGTTACTTCTGCAGCTGCTAAGTTGCTTCAGTCCTGTCTGACTCTGTGCGACCCCATAGACAGCAGCCCACCAGGTCCCCCGTCCCTGGGATTCTCCAGGCAAGAACACTGGAGTGGGTTGCCATTTCCTTCTCCAATGCATGAAGGTGAAAAGAGAAAGTGAAGTCGCTCAGTCGTGTCTGACTCTTAGCGATCCCATGGACTATAGCCTACCAGGCTCCTCCGCCCATGGGATTTTCCAGGCAAGAGTACTGGAGTGGAGTGCCACTGCCTTCTCCATAAGTTACTTCAGTCAGGTCCAACTCTGTGTGACGCTATAGACTGCAGCCTGCCAGGCTCAGTATTCCTTTGCTGTGCTATGGTTAGTCTCTCAGTCATGTCTGACTCTTTGTGATTCCGTGGACTATAGCCCCCAAGGCTCCTCTGTCCATGGGGATTCTCCAGGCAAGAATACTGGAGTGGTTGCTGTGCTCTCCTCATTCTTTTGCTAAAGCCTTTGATGTGGCTATTGCTATTCCTCAGTGTTTTCTCTATTCTAAGGCACGTTTAAAAATCATTTTAATATCTCTGAAATTAATTCATTATCCAGTTATCATAAAATGTATTTCTTCCTTTCCCAAAAACTTAAAATTATGGAGTTTCAGAAGAGGATATTAAGAATATATCAATTTCTTAATGATTATAACAAAGGTGTTATTTTGATTTACATTTTTCTCAGACAGACTTTCTTCCCAAAATTTTGTTTGATGTCTATTTACTGTATTCTAGTTAATATATCGGAAAAGGCAATGGCACCCCACTCCAGTACTCTTGCCTGGAAAATCCCATGGACTGATAGGCTGCATGCAGTCCCTGGGGTTGGTAAGCATCGGACACGACTGAGTAAATTCATTTTCACTTTTCACTTTCGTGCATTGGAGAAGGAAATGGCAGCCCACTCCAGTGTTCTTGCCTGGAGAATCCCAGGGACGGGGCAGCCTGGTGGGCTTCCGTCTTTGGGCTCGCACAGGGTCGGACATGACTGAAGCTACTTAGCAGCAGTAGTTAATATATGGTAATAGGCTTCATTTTTTAAAGTCATAATTAATCCCATTTTATTTTCCCATAAGTATTTGTAAATAAAGAATCACAGTTTTCTAAAGCAGAATTTCAGNTCCGTCTTTGGGCTCGCACAGGGTCGGACATGACTGAAGCTACTTAGCAGCAGTAGTTAATATATGGTAATAGGCTTCATTTTTTAAAGTCATAATTAATCCCATTTTATTTTCCCATAAGTATTTGTAAATAAAGAATCACAGTTTTCTAAAGCAGAATTTCAGCTTTTCAGTTTATATGTAAGAGGCTCAAAACTGTAAGAACGTGCCCAATGTTACCCAGTAACAATTCTGGGACTAACCTACATATATTACAGTAGAAGATTATATCTATGTCTATGTATCTTTCTGTATAGATGAGTATATACATATATATTCTTATTCAATGAGTGTCTGAAAAGCAAAATTATATAACAGTGTACTTTCCCTGGAAAGATAGTTTATGTTCGTCTATTTAACCACTTAATGTGGGTTTGGTGGAATCTACTGCAGATGACCAAGTGATGTTTTTCATTCCTTTCTTCCTTTAGTCCTTCATTCAATACATTTTTTTTTGAGAATTTGTAATATGCCAGGGAGTATCTTAAATGCCTCAGTTTGAACAATGACTGAATATACAAAAGATTTCTGCCTTTATCGAGCTTACTTTTTAGTAAGTTAAACAGATTGGCATAGTAATAAGTATATAAATTATACGGTAGGTTAGAAGTTGACAAGTGCCATGGGCAGAAGTAAAGTAGGACGGGCAGTTAGGAAGATATTGGTTGGTCAGGGGAGTTGGCGGGAGGCAATTTAAAATAGGATGGTCAGAGGAGGAGAACAAGATGGTGGAGGATTGGGTAGACGTGGAGCACATCTCTCTCCTCGGATACATCAGGAATACACCTTCAGACACAGAAGTGCATGCAGAACACCAGCTGAGAG
>SJYA01014041.1:0-10651 GCA_006410615.1 Neotragus moschatus
GACACGACTGAGCAACTGAACTGTGTTTGTTAGAATATCTAACAATTCTGAATGACAACCATTCAGTATACTTGAGTTTATTCTGCCCTGTTTTAATATTTGAGAACTTTTTGAATACTGTTTCATTGTTTTCTATAAATAACCTCTGCAAAAGCCTATTTGGATGCTAACTTCAAAAACAACTGAAAGATTTACAATATAATCCTACCTGAGAAAATTTTCTAAATAGCATCCTATTTCAAAATCATGCCTACTACTTTACAACAAGTTAAACTAATGACGAACAATTTTTAGAACTATAAAAACATGAGAGAAACAATTTCCTGGAAGAATAAAAATTTGGTAATGGAAAAATCTTCATAGAATTAGCTGAAATTAGCTGAATAAAGGGGGAAAACTAGAAGACTTTAGAGAGAAATTATCTATAAATTCTTAGTAACACTGAATGAAGTTATTTAACTGTAGGACTATTTGAGTAGATCTCTTAAATTTTAAGGGTTGAATATTTTTAAAATAATATGAGGGGTAGAAACAGTAGAAGAGACTCTCAGAGAAATCTATCCTAAAATGTCATAAAATTGAAATAAGTGACATAAGCTTACAAAATAGGGACAGTGATGTTTTATGTTATTTGTATGCCTAGAGAATACTACAGACTCAAAGATAATAAGAGAATTTGGTAAGATGACTGTATTCAGGAAGAAAATTTGTAAGACAGTAACTTTTATTTTTACCAGTAATAATCAGTTGGTAATACACATATACATACACACACACACAGGATGTTTACTGCAACTTTATTACAAATGGGGAAAAAGCAGAATATAACCTGGCTGTGTATCTACAGGGGAATGATTGAATAAGATCTGTTATATATTGGGTTGGCCAAACAAAGTTCATTCAGGCTTTTCCATAACCCATTTTCTACTGGGCAATTTTGTCTTCAAAGAATTACTCAAGAGGCATTTGACTTGGATAAGGTACAGCTACTGAAAAATAAGATAATGTAAGCTATATGGGGGCCATTGATGTATGGTGAAGTTTCATTGGTTTGTATGGCATGCCTAAAAAATGAGGAGAAAAGACATTTTAAACATGCTTCAGAAAGTCCTGTCACTCCTCCAGTGAGTTCTGGAGAGTGGACTAGGTGAATCCAATAGCAGACATTTCCCATTAAGGAATCCAAAATTGTTCCTTAAGCTAGAAATATAAATCTACATTAATAAAATAAATAGAGGTGTTTTTTTTTTTAAGTACAGTTGATTTACAATGTTGTGTTAATTTCTGCTATACAGCATCTTGTAGGCTTACTGAGATGTGGAAGTGACCACACTGTGAAGAGTTATGGCCAAGTTCATCCACATAGAAGCAGTGGTAACTCTTATAGCTTCCATCTGGCTGTCAGCAGTGGTAGGATCCCACCAGTTTTAAGACAGCCTGACTTCAGGGATGTTAAAATGTGAAAGGATGTNTGATTTTAAAACATACTGGGATAAGTACCACTCAAAGAGGGAAAAAACCTTCAATTAAACTATTACCTGATGCTTTCTTATGACTTAGAATTTTTATGTTCTACTTTTTGAAATTGCTTGTCTAGGCTTTCTTTATAAGTACAGTTGATTTACAATGTTGTGTTAATTTCTGCTATACAGCATCTTGTAGGCTTACTGAGACGTGGAAGTGACCACACTGTGAAGAGTTATGGCCAAGTTCATCCACATAGAAGCAGTGGTAACTCTTATAGCTTCCATCTGGCTGTCAGCAGTGGTAGGATCCCACCAGTTTTAAGACAGCCTGACTTCAGGGATGTTAAAATGTGAAAGGATGTGTGCATTAGAGTTGGTTAAATTGGACACATCAAATTAGTTATCTTCCAAGTGGGTTTAAAGGAAAGAAGGTTCTTGAGATATAAATATGATTCATATTGTACTACNGCTTCCATCTGGCTGTCAGCAGTTGTAGGATCCCACCAGTTTTAAGACAGCCTGACTTCAGGGATGTTAAAATGTGAAAGGATGTGTGCATTAGAGTTGGTTAAATTGGACACATCAAATTAGTTATCTTCCAAGTGGGTTTAAAGGAAAGAAGGTTCTTGAGATATAAATATGATTCATATTGTACTACACTATGAGAGTGTTCAGAACACCTTGAATTAGGACTTGACCATTGCCCAGGGGAAGCATGGAAGGCTTTCCAGTCAGGGCACAGGAATGTCCTTGGAGAAGAAGGCAGACGTGAAAAAAAGAGGGTAAACCCCAGATATGAGGGGAAACAGCTCAAATATGATAAACTGGGTTAAATGCCCACCTATGGTCCTGGATTCCCTGGAGAAAGGAAAGGCTACCCACTCCAGTATTCTGGCCTGGAGAATTCCATGGACTATATCTGTATATAGTCCATGGGGTCGCAAAGAGTCAGACATGACTGAGTGACTTTCAGTCACTCACTCATGGTCCTAAGGCCTTATCATTTTGGGGTTTCAAGACACAATCCCTAGGTCTTCGCAATACATACGAGCACCACAGTGCCACCATCAGCTGAGGAAGGGACAGCAGCAGCCCTCTCTCACTAGGTGCCCAGTGTGTATTTGGTGAGTGAGTGAGTGAGTGAAGGTGTGAGTGCATGGCTTAGGGTGGTGTGTAGCAAAAGTAATAGCTGTTCTCTTTCCCTTGTCACCCCAGAAAAACTCGAGAGTGAGAAGCTGAACGTCGCTGAGGTCACCCAGTCAGAGATTGCCCAGAAGCAAAAGCTGCAGACTGTCCTGGAGAAGATCAACGAAACCCTGAAACTTCCTCCCCGGAGCATCAAGTGGAATGTAGACAGTGAGTCTCGTGGAGGGAAGTGGGATTGTTACAGGACACCTGTGGGGCTTCCCCAGGAGGGTGCATCATAAGCTGGGTGGGTGCAAACCCGTATATCTCTGAGCGAAATGTGCCTTTCCTTAGAATGCAAGCTCATCACCCTCATCCAAAGGAAGCTGAGGAAGGCGTTCTGTAGAAACCTCAGGAAGATTGTTGGGAAGGAAACTCCTATTCATTGAGCTACTTCTGAGTCCTAGCACAACCTTTTGAGAAAACTGTCTGCAGCCTGTCAGAACTCTGGAAAGTGGAGATTCCCTAGTTTGAGCAGCTGAGAAGCAGGGAGCAGGGACTTGGCTCTATTCTAACGCCCACTCCCTGCCTCTCACCCCCATACTGTCCAGAGGGAGCAAAGATATGGTTGAGAGCGTAGGTACTGGAAAAGGATTTTAAAATTCAGGTTTTCATGCAAGTGTAGCTCAAGGATCTCAGAGAGTATAAATGGTTCATTCTCTTGCTGCTTCAAGGGCCTGGCTGTCTAATATGGACCTAATTGAGTCTGTATCAGTCAACATGAGATCAATAGATTTGAGCAAATCCAGTAGCAACAACACGTCTTCCTATCGGGAGCCCAACATTGTTTTGTTCTTTGTTATAGAATAAAAATATGCATTTAGGTGAATAAAATGACTTAGATTGTAGGTTTTGCTTTTAAGTATGAAGAGATTGAGTATTATATCTTATTGCATCTGATGTATACAGCTTAAAAATTTTGTTTTTTTGGCTGCACTGGGCCTTTGTTGCTGCACACGAGCTGTCTCTATATGCGGTGTGTGGGCTTCTCATTGCGGGGCTTCTCTTGTTGCAGAGCACAGGCTCTAGGCACCGGGCTTCGGTAGTTTTGGTGCGTGGGCTCTAGAGTGCAACCTTAGTAGTCGTGGTACATGGACTTAGTTGCTCCACAGTATGTGGAATCTTCCCAGACCAACAATCAAACCCACATCCCTTGCATTGCAGCCTGATTCTTAACCGCTGGACCACCAGGGAAGTCCTGATGTATACTACTTAAAATGGACGTCTCCTCCCCACTCCACCCGACCCCCGAAAACCACCTTTTAGACCTGAGAAAAGTAAGGGGAATCTTCACCTATCCAAGTCAGAGACGTAGTAGCTGCCACTGGCAATCTCTTCAGCAGGTTCCTAATATCCAACACTGGAAAAAGATGCCAAGTACCTCCTTCAGCACAATTGCACCTTTGCTTGCAGGCGTGATAAGCCACCTGGAGCAGCACACAGCACTGGGAACAAGGCATCCTCTGCCCAGCAGAGCAGACACCTGAGGGTGGGAGGCGGGAGGCGGGAGGCTGTGGGTGTGAGCCCCAGAGGCTGCCCCAGGCCCGCTAATCATGTTCAGTGGGGGAGGGAAAGGGAGCTGATCACTAGTTTAGGTAATGTATCTGCATTCTGGAAATCCATAATAGTAATAAGCATGAAAGTCCTCTGGTGGTGACCTCTGGTCAGTTTTGTTTGATCCTATTTCCTACTCCTTTGAATATGGACCATCTCTATATACCTCTCCCAAACAAAACACCTTTTACCTCTTTTTTTTAATTGAAGTATAGTTGATTGTGAGACCTGCAACCCAGGTCTCCTGCATTGCAGGCAATTTCTTTACCGTCTGAGCCACCAGGGAAGGAGTGAAATATTGGGGAAACCCTCTGGAGCTCTCTTTTCTTTTTTTTTTTTTTTATTGAAACATAATTGGTTTACAGTGTTGTAGTAATCTCTGCTGTACAGCAATTGTTAGTTGCTCAGTCTTGTCCGACTCTCTGAGACCCCATGGACTGTAGCCCACCAGGCTCCTCTGTCCATGGAATTCTCCAGGCCAGAATACTAGAGGGAGGTGCCATTCCCTTCTCCAGGGGATCTTCTCTACCCAGGGATCGAACCCAGGTCTCCTGCATTGCAGGCAATTTCTTTACCGTCTGAGCCACCAGGGAAGGAGTGAAATATTGGGGAAACCCTCTGGAGCTCTCTTTTCTTTTTTTTTTTTTTTATTGAAACATAATTGGTTTACAGTGTTGTAGTAATCTCTGCTGTACAGCAAAGTGATTCAGTTATACACATATATATACATTCTTTTAAAAATTATTTTTCATTATGATTTATCGCAGGATATTGACTATAGTTCCTTGTCCTACTATAGTAGGACCTTGTTTCAAAACTCCTTTTCATGTATCATGGAATCCAACTCGGAAAATAGGAAAGATGGAATTGTTTTGTTTCGTTTGTTTTTAGGCAACAGGAATTTATTTGCTCCCAGTTTTGGAGGCCACAAGTCTGAGACCAAGGGGTGGGTATCTTGGTTCTTTCTGAGAGCTGCAAGGGGAGGATCTGTTACAGGCCTCTCTCCTGAGCTCACAGAGGGCTGATTTCTTGCTGTATTTCTTCACATCACCTTCCTTCTATGCATGTCTCTGTGTCCAAATTTTCTCTTTTGATAAGGACACTTGTCATGTTGGATTAGGGATTCCCCCTACTCCAGCATGACCTCATCTTAGCTAATCACATCTGCATTGATTTTACAAATAAGGTCACATTCGGGGGACTGGAGGCTAAGACTCCAGTGGGTTTTCATTTCCTTCTCCAGGATGAATTTGAGGCTGGAGTGAGCAAATCAACCCTTAACATCTGGCCAGCCCCGCACCTACCTCTCTGTCTGCAAATGGATCTGATGCTGTCTCAGCCTCTCTCCTTGTCACCCATACGCTGGCTTCATTTAAATAGGGCACAATGTTCCCACCTTTCTAGAACCCTTTCTGGAAGACATTTCCTTGATCTGAAACAGTCTTCATTTCATCTTCCCCATCCCCAAACCATTTCGCCTGGTTTAAGATTGGAATTTTTTAAAGCCACATCAGAACCCTTGTCTTCAATGGCTTTGAATGATTTGTTTTGGGTTCGCATTCACTTTCATTTCTTATAGGGAAATGTCTACAAGTAAAATAATCACATCTATTACCACCCTCATCTAGCTGTTTTCATTTTTTTGTCGTTACCATCCACATCAATGCAGAGTTTTTCATATTTTTACTTGATGAAGGCATGCACAAACTCATGTTGTTATCCTCTCTAATATTACATCATACACATCTTCTGTGTTCGCATGTGGTCTTTGTAGTTATAAGTTTTGATAGCTGCTCTGTTTCCTGGGCTAGGTATCCCATAGTTAACTTAAACCCTACGTTGACATTGATCTTTTTTAGAATGTTTTCCAGCTTATTGCTAATATCTGATAGTGCCGAGTTAAATGTTAGGTTGTGACTCTTTGCTTCTCTTGAGTTACTCTCATCAGATAGCTTTCCAGAACTGAGAGGAATGACTAGGTCAGAGGGAACGATTATCTCAGGGACCAGCTCCCTGTGATGCCTTGGGGCTTCAGGCCGCAGTGCTTTCTGTGATAAGGAATGTGGCGGGCACGACTCCCAGGGCAGGCGCTAACCCCTCCTCTCTCGGTTATCTTCCCTGGCTCTTTCTGAGGACATTGTGTCATCTTTCCACTCAGGATCAAGGTGGCAGGGGCAGCACTGAGTTTCCAAGGTCCTTGATCCAAGGTTTTAGGGGATTCTCCCTTTTCTTTTTTTTTTTTATTCACAGTAATAATTTTTATTATTGAAAAATTTAGAAAATACAGTTAAAAGACACTTAAATAACATCTAACATATTTAACATATTTATAGTGCTGTATGCCTTGTACTTATCTAAACACTTTACATATTTTGAGCCTTGTAATCATTATTCAACCATCTGAAGTAGAGATTCTACTGCCCCCATTTTACAGATGGGAAAGTTAAGGCACAGAGAGGTTAAGAAACAATGAATGTAAGCTTCCCAAGGGCAAGGATTTTTGTCCCTTTACTGTTGTATCCCTAAAGCCTAGAAAAATGTTTGGCAATACTAAGCACAATACTATTTGCTAAAGGAGTGTCATTGTCCAAGGTTACATGGTGGGTGAGTGGTGGAGCCAGGAATGAGACCCAGAGAGTCTGGCTGCAGAGCCTGTGTACTGAGCCCACACATACTGCCTCCAAGAGCTGTCCATCAGATACAAGCACCGTCAGCCTTGTGATGTTCCTTCGGGGTTTGTGTGTGTGTGTTTCTAAGAACTAAATACATCAATAAATGAATCAAATGTGTGCATATACTTTGCATATAAAATATATTTTTATGAAGATGAGATAAACCTGTATATATGTTTAGAAAGTGTTTATCTTTACAGATCATTATCCTTCTATATGTCACTTTTTAAAATATTATATGATATAGATTAGGTATATCATAATTTACTTAACTAATGACAGATTTTAAGATTTTTTTACATTTTCTCACTAATATCAGTACAGCCTGAGGAGTTCTGTCTGCTCATAGATATAATTACTTCTTAGGAATAAAAACCCAGCAGTGTTAGTTTAGAGCCAAAGGATATGTACATTTTAAGGTCCTAACACACACTGTCAAGCTGCCTCCTCCCAAATTGCACCAATTTCTGTTTCCACCACAATTCATGTTTGGAGAACTATGTCTCACTCAGCAGCACCCTTGAAACAGTTTCCCAGCCCTAGAGTGACCCTCCTGGGTCTGCAGGGCCCAGTTTGTACAGTGGAGTCTTGGCTTCTCAGCCCTGCTGCCATTCTGCACGTTCCCACCCTGACTGGAGCACAGGCCACAGTGGCCCTGCATGCTGCCTGGCATCAGGGAGAAGACACCCAGGAGATGTGCTGAGAGATAAAGGGATGAGAGTGCCCAGATACACAGAGGTTGTCAGAAGCTTTCTTAATTGAAAAGATAACATGTCTTCATTCTAAAGAAACATTTGAAGCGGAAAAAAGAATCAATCTTTCAGCTATAGCATTATTTTTCATTTTCCAAGGCTTGGCAACAAGCACATGTGTGTATGTGTGTATTTGTGTACATATGTGTATGTGTGTTATTTATTTACATGTATGTATGTGTGCATGTACAAATATGTGTGTATTTATAGGCATAAATCCATAAATGTATATATTTACCTTATTTCTAGTTCTCTTTAATATTATATTCTTAATATTTACATGTATCTACTTTGTCTTAACAATGATTTTCAGTGCATGCAAACTGTCTCATCTTGTGGATGTTCTATAATTTATTTAAGCAGTGACTATTAAATCATGCTTGTCCCAACCTTGGGATTTGCAAGGAAAATCTCAGGCATCACTGAGGAGAAGAGAAGCAGCTCTGTAGTTAGGATAAAGGAACCAGAGCGGTTGTATGCCTTTTTATCAGTTTTGCCTGATGACTTTGGGAACAAAGGATTTCTCTGTGTATTTTCTTTTAAAAAATTGAAGTTAGACTGCTTGTCTGAACCATCCTCTTACATTTGGATATGCATTTCCCCGATTTCTAAAAAATGATAATATATCACATGATAATTAACCAGTATGGCTTATCACAGGATATTGAATATAGATCCCTGTGCTGTACAGTAAGGCCTTGTTTACCCATTCTATGTGTCCTACTTTGCATCTGCTGGCCCCACACTCCCCGCCCACCCCTTCCTCACCCACCCTCCTCCTTGGCAATCACAAGTCTGTTCTCTGTGTCTATGAATCTGTTTTGTAGATAAGTTCAATTGTGTCATATTTTAGATTCCACATATAAGTGATATCATGTGATATTTTGTCTTTCTCTGTCAGGGTTTCTTCCCTTAGTGTGATCATCTCTAGTGATAGTGATACAGTGAAGTCGCTTAGTCGTGTCCGACTCTTCGCGACCCCCTGGACTGTAGCCTACCAGGCTCCTCTGTCTATGGGATATTCTAGGCAATAGTCTTGGAGTGGATTGCCATTTCCCTCTCCAGGGGGTCTTCCCAACCCAGGGATCGAACCCAGGTCTCCCACACTGTAGACAGATGCTTTACCATCTGAGCCACCAGGGAAGTGTATTTGTCTCTAGGTCCATCCAGATGGCATTATTTCATTCTTTTTAGTGGCTGAGTAGTATTCTATTCTGTAAATATCCCCCAAACTTTAAACTTAATTTTGTATTGGGGTATAGATGATTAACAATGTTGTAGTATCTGGTGAACAGCGAAGGGACTCAGCAATACATAGACATGTATCCATTCTCCCCCAGACCTCCTCATATGCAGGCTGGCACATAACATTGAGTCGAGTTCCAAGTTCTATACAACAGGTACTTGTTGGTTGTC
Organism: Neotragus moschatus; assembly: GCA_006410615.1. NCBI lineage: Eukaryota > Metazoa > Chordata > Mammalia > Artiodactyla > Bovidae > Neotragus > Neotragus moschatus. Next base: position 9,046 of record SJYA01014041.1, read on the forward strand.
CATTTTGAATATAGCAGTATGTCCATGACCTTCCCAAACTTCCTAACTGTCCCTTCCCTCTGGCAACCATAAGTTTATTTTCTAAGTCTCTGAGTCTCTTTCTGTTTTGTAAGTTTATTTGTATCATTTCTTTTTAGATTCCACTTTTAAAGGATGTCATATGATATTTCTCCTTCTCTTACTTCACTCAGTATGACAGTCTCTAGGTCTATCCATGTTGTTGCAAATGGCATTGTTTCATCCTTTTTGATGGCTGAGTAATATTCCGTTTCTATATTCCCACATCTGCTTTATCCATTCATCTGTCAATGGACGTTTAGGTTGTTTCCACGTCTTGGCTACTGTAAATAGTCTGTTATGAACATAAGGGTGCAGGTATCTTTTTGAATTATGATTTTGTTCAGATATATGCCCAGGAATGGGATTGCTGGTTCATATGTTAACTCTTATTTTTTGAGGAACTTCTGCACTGTTTTCCATGGTAGCTGCACCAATTTACATTTCCACCAACAGGTTAGGAGCATTCCTATCTCCATGCCCTCTCCAGCATTTAACACCCTTTTTACATAGCGTGTATGTGATGTGAGAGAGAGAGAAACTATGTAATTTTTTTCTCGTGAAAGTATGCCCAGAAAGACAGAGCACTCACTGGAAGAGTCTGACATCTGTATGGTGCCTGCAGCACAGCTCTGCTTTGCTTACCAAGACAGTCAGGGTAGCATACAGCATCACCAGAGTGGAAGAACAAGACTTCTGACCACAGCTCTCCCAGCATTATGAGAAAGGGGTAGCAGCAGCACGTGTCCTTACAAGGCTCAGTGACAGGACTGACGTGGTCAGTTCTGACTGGAAGAACAAACCCAGATTTTGCGTTTGTCCATCATGTCAGTGGGTCTGTCGCATGCCAGGTGCCCTTTTTTGAAAGGGTGAGTGGGTCCCACTGGGTCCCACTTGTACTCGGGCTCTCTAGTTGCTGCATGGGCTCAGCTGCCTCAGAGCACATGGGATCTTTGTTCCCCAATCAGGGTTCGAACCTGTATCACCAGCTTTGGCAGATGAATTCTTTACCACTGGACCACCAGGGAAGCCCCCAGGCGCCTTTTTTAAGGCTGTAAATGTTGCGGGATTCTTAGTTGGCAAAGCCAAAGGCCCCAAGCTGAGAACTCCTTCTGGAAGGCCATGAGTTAGGAGCAGTTCACCTGCTGTTTGGTGGTGGTATTGAGTTGCTATTCATCAGAGTCAGTGGAAAACCTTCTTTGAAGCAGCAATGATAACAGAAAACTCTAATGAGTTCCCAAGCATGGTCTGAATCATTTCATTTTCTTGGTGATTTCCCAAAGAGCAGATTTATTGATCCCAGGGCAGACAGAATGACACCCTAATAATGAGCCCAGTTCACACTCACTAACTACACAAAATAGACGTTTCTTGTTCTTTCCTTAAATGCCCCTGTAATTAGACTCAGAAGGCTGGTAGGACTTACTTTCGCTGTGAAGGCAGGTAAAGTATCCGGAGACTTTCTCCTTTCATGAAAGAAAGGGGAGAAAGTTGACATGGTTTAGTTGCCTGGATGCCAGGCACTTTCTCATAAGTGATAATAAAAAAA
>SJYA01014043.1:0-10650 GCA_006410615.1 Neotragus moschatus
CTGAAACTCCAATACTTTGGCCACCTGATGCAAAGAACTGACTCACTGGAAAAGACCTTGATGCTGGGGAAGATGGAATGCCAGGGGAGAAGGGGATGCCAGAAGATGAGATTATTGATAAGACTGAACGACTGAACTGACTGACTGTTTTCCATGTTGAAGTCTTCTGTTTCTCTTGTTTACTTTCTGCATGGTGTTTACTTAGTATTTATTTATGATTTTATCTAAACATCGCTAAGTCTCTTCAGTTGTGTCCAACTCTTTGCGACCCCATGGACTGTAGCCCGCCAGGCTCCTCTGTCCATGGAATTCTCCAGGCAAGAATACTGGAGTGAGTTGCCATTTTCTTCTCCAGGGGAATCTTCCTGACCCAAGGATTGAACCTGCGTCTTTAAAACTCCTCCATTGGCAGTTTTTTTTACCATTACCTCCACCTGGGAAGCCTGTCTAAATATTAGGATGTTCTATTAAATCAATGTAGATTTAATAAACATTGGTTCTGAAAAGCAAAGTCAAAATGATGCAACCTTACTATTAGGAAAGAACTACCATTCAAATATTTGAGAAAGATTAGTTCATATTTGCATAAAATTATATGCTCATTTAAATATATTTAACATATGCCACATGATATTTTATATGTCAATATGTAACATAAATATACAAGCATTATATATTGATATATATTGCATATGTTTGGAGAAAGGAATGGCAATCCACTATAGTATTCTTGCCTGGCAAATTCCATGAACAGAGGAGCATGACAGACTACAATCCATGGGATTGAAAAGAATTGGACACACCTGAGCAACTAACACATGTTGTATATGTTACATATTGAACATATAAATATACTGATGCTAGAAATTGGAAATAATATGTAGAGCTTCTAAAAAGGACAGAAATATACAGAGTAAGTGGAGGCTAAGTGTATATGTGAGAGGAGAATTGACAGAGATAAAGAAAAATAACAGGGGTTTTAGTAGAATTTTTTATTTGAATGGACTTGTAGACAGGTGCAAGAGAAGGGAATATTCCAAGAGAAAAATAGCAAATTCAAAGCATAGTTGTGAAGCCACATCAGTTACAGACTTCTGGTATGATGTCATCAAAATAGAGTCTGATTAAGATGGGCCATTATTCAATTAGCTGCTTCTGTTTCATATTCTACAGAGGATACATCAGGTGATAGGAACCTGGATGTGATAGATGGTTTGTTCAGGTTAGGTCATTTCAGCTGCTTGTTAGACTAGATATTTTTAAGTGATAGTGGTATGAAAAACTATTTTTTTCTGGTAATAAATGAATTTTACTGATTGGAAACTGTATTTAACTACCTTAAATTTACTTTAAAACTACTTTAAATTTCACTATCTAAAATTAAAAACTATGTGTTTGTTTTTAATACTACAGATAAGGATTTTTGTTACAAAGTCTTGAGTAGTTCAGTTCAGTCCCTCAGCCATGTCTGACTCCTTGTAACCCCATGGACTGCAAAACTTCTATCCTTCCCTGTCTATCACCAACTCCTGGAGTTTACTCAAATTCATGTCCATTCAGTCAGTGATGCCATCCAACCATCTCATCCTCTGTCATCCCCCTTCTTCTCCCTCCTTCAGTCTTTCCTGGCATCAGGGTCTTTTCCATTGAGTCAGTTTTTCACATTAGGTGGCCAAAGTATTGGAGTTTCAGCTTCAGCATCAGTCCTTCCAATGAATATTCAAGACCAATTTCCTTCAGGATGGACTGGTTTGATCTCCTTGCAGTCCAAGGGACCCTCAAGATTCTTCTCCAACACCGCAGTTCAAAAGCATGAGTTCTTCGGCACTCAGCTTTCTTTATAGTAGAACTTTCACATCCATACGTGACTACTGGAAAAACCATAGTTTTGACTACAGAGACCTTTGTTGACAATGTAATGTCTCTGCTTTTTAATATGCTTGTTGGTTGGTCATAGCTTTTCTTCCAAAGGAGTCTTTTAATTTCATGGCTAGAGTCACCATCTGCAGTAATTTTTGAGCCCCAAATAATAAAGTCTGTTACTGTTTCCATTGTTTCTCCATCTATGTGCCATGAAGTGATGGGACCAGATGCCATGATCATTGTTTTCTGAATGTTGAATTTTAAGCCAACTTTTTCACTTTCATCAAGAAGTTCTTTACTTCTTCCTCATTTTCTGCCCTAAGGGTGATATCATCTAAATATCTGAGGTTATTGATATTTCTCCTGGCCATCTTGATTCCAGCTTGTACTTCATCCAGCCCAGCCTTTTTCATGATGTATTCTGCATAGAAGTTAAATAAGCAGGGTGACAATATACAGCCTTGATGTACTCCTTTCCCAATTGAGAACCAGTCTGTTGTTCCATGTCCAGTTCTAACTGTTGCTTCCTGACCTGCATGCAAATTTACAAGAGGCAGATCAGGTGTCTGATAGTCCCATTTCTTGAAGAATTTTCCAAAGTATTGTGATCTACACAGTCAAAAGCTTTAGAATAGTCAATAAACCAGAACTAGATGTTTTTCTGGAACTCTCTTGCTTTATTGATGTTCCAGCTTGAATATGTGGAAATTCATGGTTCACGTCCTGTTGAAGCCTGGCTTGGAGAATTTTGAGCATTACTTTGCTAGCATGTGAGATCCGTCCAATTGTAGTAGTCTGAGCATTCTTTGACATTGCTTTTCTTTGGGATTGGAATGAAAGCTGACCTTTTCCAGTCCTGTGGCCACTGCTGAGTTTTCTAAATTTGCTGGCATATTGAGTGAAACACTTCCAAAGCATTATCAGTTAAGATTTGAAATAGCTCAACTAGAATTCCATCACCTCCACTAACTTTGTTTGTAGTGATGCTTCCTAAGGCCCACTTGACTTCAAATTCCAGGATGTCTGGCTCTAGGTGGGTGATCACACCATCGTGATGATCTGGGTCATGATCTTCTTTGTATAGTTCTTCTGTGTATTCTTGCCACCTTTTAAAAATATCTTCTGCTTCTGTTAGGTCCATACCATTTCTGTCCTTTATTGAGCCCATCTTTGCATGAAATGTTCCTTTGGTATCTCTAATTTTCTTGACGAAATCTCTATTTTTTTCCCATGCTATTGTTTTGCTCTATTTCTTCTCATTGATCACTGAGGAAGGCTTTCTTACCTCTCCTTGCTATTTTTCACTTCATTGCCACATTGTTAAGTAAGTGCTTAATTTCCTCTTAATGATTGGTGAAATGAATCTCTTAATCCCGAAAGCCAAGATATAATTCTTAACACAATAACGGAAATGTGAACTAAAAATGGTTAAGGCTTCTATCTATGTTAATTGGGGCTCCTGTGTTCTACATTTTATGGTTTTGTGTCTCCTTATCCAAGTTCACATTCTTAATTTCTCTCAATGCTTTTGTTCAAAGTTGTATCTAAGTATACACTATGTGAGTACACACCAAGCTCCCCTGGTGGCTCAGATGGTAAAGAATTTGCCTGCAATGTGTGACACCTGGGTTCAGTCCCTGGGCCAGGAAGATCCCTTGGAGAAGAGAATGGCTACTCACTCCAGTTTTTTTTTTTTCTTTTTTAATTAAAAAAAAAAAAAGTTCCATTTCATCTCTTGAAAAGACTTGAGAGGATAGACCCCCCTGGTTCGGTTGTGACCACCAGATTGGGGTTGCTTCTCTCTGCCAATGTTCTTGCCCTGAGAACTCCATGGACAGAGGAGCCTGGCAGGCTACAGCCATGGGGTCTCAAAGAGTCCAACACGACTGAGTGACTAATACTTTTTTCACTTCATTGCCACCTGGTTAAGTAAGTGCTGCTTCCTCCAAAACCATAATATTTGATTGCTTGTTTATTAATTACTTCAGGTATTGTCATTTTTGTATGGTATTGTGATAAGTGGACATCAAAGGGTATCTTTGCCTCTCTATATAAGCACACTATCTAAGGAGAGACTTCTATGACTCCAGTGAATTTCCCTGGCCATTAATGACCAGCTTGTTTCTCTATATAAATGTAGAAGCTGCCACTGACTGAAACTCAATGTATCCCATATAGTCTCTCTCTATATATATATGGGCTTAAATGTATGTGTATTTTATTAGAGAGCCATGTGTTTTATCCACTATGATGATAATGTCCTTTTTGAAGGGATTGCTTTTTAAATTGGAGTCCAATTTGAAAGGTTTCATTAAAAACACTAGTAAGTAAGCAATTTATTTACAGAAATCCATCACAGGCTTTTTTTGCATATTTATTTCAGTTCATTATCATTTATCCAGTATTAGCATGGTCTTGGAAATATGTATTTTTAAACTGAGTCAATATTGCTTCTTCTTGCTCATTGAATGTGCAGATTGACACTATAGTTAATGTTCAGTTTGTGTCAATATTGATGCACTACTGTTCAGTAGCTATATCCAAATTGCAAGGTAACTACAATAATTAGATCAAATTTAGAATTTTAGAGTTTTTTAAAAAATAATACAAATGTCTTAAATGCAATGCAGTTTTCAGTGTTTGTGCTGTAGTGGTTGACCCATCAGTAGAAAAGATATGGGTAAATGAAATTGAGATACCTCCAAATAGAGACAAGTCACTACTTCTATGGGCATAATGACACAGTGAAAAGGCAAAAATAACCAAAAAGACAATCTAAAAGTATCAAGTAAAAGATATTATTTATCTTACCATAAAGTAAGTGTGTTCATATATAGCATTTATTTATCTTTTGCATGATTTTGTTCTTTAAAATAGAACGTGAAATTTCTGTCTGTAGGAATAGGTTATTGAGTGACTCCTGCCACCATATTTTTTTTCCAAGATTGAGATACACTAGACACTCAAGACATTTTGACTGATTGTGTCTCACATGATAGCTTTGTTTGAAGTTCATTTTTTACTAAATTTCTTACCATTGTGTTTCATAATATCTTCTTTTCATTATCATTTTGTCATTTATAATGTAATATATAAATGTTCTGTGTGCTTGTGCTATGTAAAACCTATCCTATTATTTCTCTCTACAGCTGTTGCATATCAAAGCTTCCTAGAAGATGTGTATTATTGTTGCACAGTAAAGGCTCACATTTTAGAATTATACCTTCAGTTCAGAGTTAGAGTGCTTTTTCCCTTGTTCTGGCAGGGTAGCTGATTCAGGATGTCCAGTGGAAAATTATAGCCATTCATCAGTGAAGGCGAGGGAATCATCTTTTATTGTAAAACCTTAGGCTTCTGGATGATTGTAAACTATCATAGACAGAATTACTCCCATTGTACTCCTCAGGGGCTTTTCCCTTCTCAGAAAAGGAAAACAGAAACAGTAAAGTTTGTTTTTTCTTAACCACTGTCTGTCTGCCTGGAGACTCCAGATCTGTCCTTGCCTCAGACTTCTTCTGCTAGGTCCTTCTCTCTCAAAAAGTATTAAATTGTGGGATTCAAATCAGTGTAACTTACAACGTGATCTAGTCTATGGTTTATGCCTAGGGAAGGCATTCATTTATGACGTGGCTGTTCCCTTCTGGGAGATGAAAGAGGCAACACAGAGGGTTTTGTTTTTGTATTACTTTCTTGTTTTCTCAGTAGATGGATTCAGCTAGGGCAACTTTTCTGGTCAGCTGCCTGAGAACCATAATGAACCACAGAGTTAACTCCACTTACAACACAGAAGATACTCTCCATCTTCTATACAACCTCTTATGTGACAACCCATCCCTTTTATTCCTTTAATTTGTCTGGTAAAGTAGAAATTAAAGTTAATTGTTTTGCTAAGAATGATTGATACACTGTAATCTGGTGTTCTGCCTTTCTTACTGTATTACCCTTTCTTAGCCCATGGATTTTTATTCCCAGATTTTTGCAAGTTTAGATTTTAGGATTTGTAGGGGAAAAAACCATTTGTGCCATCATAGCTTATGGTAAAGATCATTTATAAATAAGTAAACATTTTATGCCTGGAAAGGATGTGACCATTTTGACAGTAATTTTTGAAAATTTTGTGTTTATCTTAAGTTAGAGAATCCTTAAATTCAAGAGCCAACTAATTTTATTATTAAACTAATGGCATGTAATTTTTACTGCTAACAACAGTATACTCATAGTGATAGATGATATCTTAAATTTTAAGTCAACACATTTTTCTACTTTCTTCACATGGGTAAGTAAACTATGTTTCCATATGTGAGGGAACATATCTCAGATGTGTTAGGTGCGCTTTTCCATACATAATGTAGCTGAAATATGGCAACTGTACTTGCAAATTCCAAACTGATAAGCATTCATCATGCTATTTAAAATCCTATGGAAAAGAGATTTCAAATCTCTGCTAGTAATATATAAACCAGGAAATAAACCTCTTTATTAGCAAAAGCTTAAAAGTGTCAGTAAGGATTTCAGTTGTGTATAATTAATTTTTAATAAAATTTTAGAATGTTTGAGCTAGAGGAAAATTTGAAGATAATCTCAGTCAGTTCTGTAATTTTACATATGAGGATGCAGAGGCATGGGAATTTTATACATGAACTTTAATTTTTCAGTTTGTGACTTTGCAAATAACTTTCCACATTCAAACACCTACTTTTCCTAAGCATCTTGTATTTGTTTACATGCTACCATCAGGATGTACAAAGATCTACAACCCCAGACTCATAAGTTGCACCTATGCACGTGGATTTAGTCTGATTATAGAATCAAATGCTAAAGGAAAGTGTGAATCTGAATTCTATCAGAGAAAGCTATTAATATGATTTATTATGAACATGATTTATTATATCATCACTAAGATGAGAACAACAACCTGTATTACAAGGGCTACATGGCCTCCACTTCTCACACCATATTTTAGAAACCTTAAGCCCAAAGTGTGACAGGTATGTATAAAGGGAATTGATTTAAACTCCTTTAAAAATGCAAATGCATTCATAACATTAAATCTGCACATATATTCTAACACTGACTTGGACTTCTAAATAGTTTCAATTTTCTTACAGATCTTTTTTTAATGAAAGTTCCATACTTATTTTTTATAATAGATTCAGTTTTGTCATTAGAGACACAAATGCATCCTAAGGAAGTTCACATGTGTGTCAGGAGAACTTAGTAAACCATCTTCAACAGAATATAAAATCTTTATAGAATAACAATGAGGAGATAGATAGTTATCAACATACATTTCTTGATCGTAGTCTTCCCCATAGCACCAATAACAAATCCAAAGCACATCATTTAATCTTTCCTCCAGTTTATATGTGGAATGAGTACTGGGGAAAGCTAGGGCAAGACATTCTAATTCTAAGTTTCCTGAACTTCCTTATTGTTGCTGTTGTTGCTGCTGCTAAGTCGCTTCAGTCGTGTCTGACTCTGTGCAACCCCATAGATGGCAACCCACCAGGCTCTGCCGTCCTGGGATTCTCCAGGCAAGAACACTGGAGTGGATTGCCATTTCCTTCTCCAATGTGTGAAAGTGAAAAGTGAAAATGAAGTCGCTCAGTCGTTTCCAACTCTTAGTGACCCCATGGTCTGCAGCCTACCAGGCTCCTCTGTCCATGGGATTTTCCAGGCAAGAGTACTGGAGTGAGGTGCCATTGCCTTCTCCGTTAGTTAAAGAAGGTATTTGACATAAAATTGAACTGAAATTAAGCTCTGAATCACTTCCACACTCATAACTGCAACACTTTTTGAGAGAATTGAGTCAGGAAAGACATTTAATGATAATTGAGTTTCAAAGCACATGTTTTATGGTCACAGTGTATATGATGGTATATAAGTAAATATGATTGCTTATTTGACACAATACTTCTCTTGAAAAAAAGTCTTGTATTTTTTCTTTTAATTAATCACAGTGATTTATGATTTATAGAATTTATGAATTATTTATATAATTTATGAATTATATCCACAAGTGAATTTATAGTGACATTAGATATTTCCTAAAGTCTGTGAGGTTGTCCATAAATCAATTAGGAAGGGCAAAATTGAGTTTACAATCAAACCCCATACCTGCCAGACATGCTAAGAGGGCTCAAACAAAACCTTGTGCACACTAGGAGACCCACTGAGACTGAGTCAGACCTGCCTTTGAGTATTTGAGTGTCTCCTGCTGAGGTATGGGTCAGCAGTGACCTACCACAGAAGTGGCTCTGGGTGCAGCAGACCTGGGTATGGCATAAGCCCTCATGGAGGAAGTCGCCACTGACTCCACCATAGAGCCACCAAGCAGATGACACACAAACTGCAAACAATTATACCAAATAAATTCTCACACTGCTAAGAAAGTTCTAGGACCCACAACTGATTTCCCTACCTGGGGATCTGGAAAAGGGAATGATAACACCCAGAGAATTTGATTTTGGAGGGCAGTGGGATTTGATTCAGAACTTACACAGGACTGGGGAAACAGACTTTTGGAGGGCAGAAAAAAAACCTTGTGCACACCAGGACCCAGGAGAAAGGATCAATGACTCACAAAAGACTGACTCAGACTAGCCTGTGAGTGTCCAGAAGTCTCCAGCAGAGGTGTAGTTCAGTGGTGGCCTGCTACAGGGTTGGGGACACTGAATGCAGCAGTGTCTGCATGGATCCTTTTGCAGGAGGTTACCATTATCTTCATTACCTCCATGATAGTTTGGTCTCAGGTCTCATGTCAAACAACAGGGAAGGAACATAGCCCCACCCATCAACAGAAAATTGGACTAAATATTTACTGAGCATGGCCCTGCCCATTGGAACAATACCCACTTTCCCTCACAGTCAGTCTCTCCCATCAGGAAGCTTTCATAAGCCTCTTATCCTTATCTCTCAGAGAGAAGACAAAATGAAAACCACAATCACAGAAAACTAATCAAACTGATCACATGGACCACAGCCTTGTCTAACTCAATGAAATTATGACCCATGCCAAGATGGACAGGTCATGTGAAGAACTCTGACAAAACGTGGTCCATGGGACAAGGCAGTGGTAAACCACTTCAGTATTCTTACCTTGAGAACCCCATAAATAGTATGAAAAGGCAGAAAGATATGACACTGAAACATGAACCGCTAGGTTTGTTGGTATCCTATTGCTACAAAGGAAAGAGTGGAGAAATAACTCCAGAAAGAAGAAAGAGATAAAGTCAAAGTGAAAACGACTCCCAGTTGTTGATGTTTCTGGGAGTTAAAGTAATGTCTGATGCTATAAAGAACAATATTGCATAGGAAACTGGAATGTGAGGTCCATGAATCAAGGTAAATTGGAAGTGGTCAAACAGGAGATGGCAAGAGTGAACATTGACATTTCAGGAATCAGTGAATTAAAATGGACTGGAATTGGCAAATCTACTACTGTGGGCAAGAATCCCTTAGAAGAAATGGAGTAGCCATTGAAGTCAACAAAAGAGTCCAAATGCAGTACTTGAATGCAATCTAAAATACAACAGAATGATCTTTGTTCATTTCCAGGGCAAACATTCACAGAATCCAAGTTTGTGACCCAATCAGTAATGCTGAAGAAGCTGAAGTTGAATGGTTCTATGAAGACCTACAGGAACTTCTAGAACCAACATCCAAAAAAAGATGTCTTTTTCATTATAGAGGACTGGAATGCAAAAGTAGGAAGTCAAAAGATACTTGGAGTAAGAGGCCAATTTGGCCTTGGAGCACAAAATGAAGCAGGGCAAAGGCCAACAGAGTTTTACTAAAGGACACAGTGGCCATGGAAAACACCCTCTTCCAAAAACACAAGAGAANGAACCAACATCCAAAAAAAGATGTCTTTTTCATTATAGAGGACTGGAATGCAAAAGTAGGAAGTCAAAAGATACTTGGAGTAAGAGGCCAATTTGGCCTTGGAGCACAAAATGAAGCAGGGCAAAGGCCAACAGAGTTTTACTAAAGGACACAGTGGCCATGGAAAACACCCTCTTCCAAAAACACAAGAGAAGACTTCACACATGGACATCACCACATGGTCAAAACCAAAATGACATTGATTATATTCTTTGCAGCCAAAGATGGAGAAGCTCTATACAGTAGGCAAAAACAAGACTGGGAGCTGACGGTGGCTAACATCATAAACTCCTTCTTGCCAAATCAGACTTAAACTGAAGAAAGTAAGTAAAACTACTAGACCATTCAGGTATAACCTAAATCAAATCCTTTACACATTATACAGTGGAAGTGACACATAGATTCAGGGGATTAGATCTGATAGACAGAGTGCCTAAAGAACTACAGATGGAGGTTCATGACATTGTACAGCTGCCAGTAAGCAAGACCATTCTCAAGAAAAGAATGCAAAAAGGCAAAATTGTTTGAGGCAAAATTACAAATAGCTGAAAAAAGAAGAAAAAGAAAGATATAGCCATTTGAGTGTAGTGTTCTGAAAAATAGCAAGGAGAGATAAGAAAGGCTTCCTCAGTGACCAGTGCAAAGAAACAGAGGAAAATAATAGCATGGGAAAGACTACAGATAACTTCAAGCAAATTAGAGATACCAAAGGAACATTTCATGCAAAGATGGGTACAACAAAGGACAGAAATGATATGGACCTAAAGGAGCAGAAGATATTAAGGAGATATGGCAAGAATACTCAGAAGGCCTATACTAAACAATCTTTTATTTTTTAATAAATTTATTTATTTTAATTGGAAGCTAATTACTTTACAATATTGTATTGGTTTTGCCATACAT
>SJYA01014044.1:0-10651 GCA_006410615.1 Neotragus moschatus
GGGATTGGAATGAAAACTGACATTTTCCAGTCCTGTGGCCACTGCTGAGTTTTCCACATTTGCTGGCATGTGTCTACTCACATGTACTGTATTATTTTTCTTCCTAATAAACACTTCACTTGTTTCACTACTGTCTTTTGTGCAAAGTCGAAGGGCCAGGGCCCGTGTCACTGACCACTGGGCTAGTGGCTGAGATTCAGTACCCTCACTGTTGCAGCCCAGACTTAATCTATGGCTGGGAACTGAAATCCTGCTTCAAGCTGCTGCTGACTTGAGGTCACCTGAGATCAGTTAGACCTTGGCATTCTCTCAAGGATGTGGAGAAATGGTCAGTTTCTTGCTATAACTGCCTCCTCAGGGCCCTTTGTATCGCTGCTTCTCTGTGAGCCCCCAAGGCACCAGAATCAGCCAACTTAAACTGTAGTCTGCATGGAGAGAGAATACTTTCATGTTATTCGAGACCCTTCTACCTCTGCCTGCTTCAGAACGTGCATGCATGCTCAGTTGCCCAGTTGTGTCTGACTCTTTGCCGCCTCATGGACTGTAGCCCACTAGATTCCTCTGTCCATGGGATTCTCCAGGGAAGAATACTGGAGAGGCTTGCCATTTCCTCCTGCAGGGAATCTTTCCAACCCAGGGATCAAACCCTCATCTCCTGCATTGCCGGTGGATTCTTTACCATCTTCAGTTCAGTTCAGTCACTTAGCTGTGTCTGACTCTTTGGAACCCCATTGACTGCAGCACGCCAGGACTCCCTGCCCATCACCAACTCCTGGAGTTTACTCAAACTCATGTCCATTGAGTCAGTGATGCCATCCAACCACCTCATCCTCTGTCATCCCCTTCTCCCCCTGCCTTCAATCTTTCCCAACATCAGCGTCTTTTCAAATGAGTCAGTTCTTCTCATCAGGTCGCCAAAGTATTGGAGTTTCAGCTTCAACATCAGTCTTTCCAATGAACACTCAGGACTGATCTCTTTTAGGATGGACTTTACCATCTTAGCCACTGGGAAAGTCCACCTCTCTCTTTAATGACAGTGGGAAGAAGCAACAGCTATAACAAATAGCCTGGCTTTCCCTAACCACCTCCCAGGGAGCTACACTCAACAAACAGTTGGCTATTCATGACTCACACTTGTGGTTGCACTTGGTGAGGATGACTGCCAGCCCAGGTGGCGCTGTCTTTGGTTCAAGGAGATGGGAGCAAAGACTGGGGCCTTGCATCACAGTTCAGAAGGAGCCTGATGACTTGGGTTCCTTCTTATTCTTTTTTAAAGATAAGTTTATTTGCTTTTGGCTGTTCTGAGTCTTCTTTGCTGTGTGCTGGCTTCTCTCTAGTTGCAGTGAGCAGGCCTTCTCATAGCAGTGGCTTCTCTAGAGTGTCTGGGGCTTTAGGAGTTGCAATGAGTGAGCTCTAGAGTACAGGCTCAGTAGTTGGGGCACACGGGCTTAGTCGCCCCTTGGCATGTGAGATCTTCTGGGACTAGGGCTAACCTGTGTCCTCCGCATTGGCAGGTGGACCTTTAACCACTGCATGCCATGCGGGGAGGCAAAAAAAAAAAAAAAAATTCCTTTCTGGTTTTGCAACTCACTTAGGATAAAATTCAACAGAAGCACAGGGGGATCTTGGTGGGTCCCTAACACTACACCCTGGGATAGGCATGAAGGAGCTATATGAGGTGGGCACAGTGCCCATTTTTGAGGTGCTCCAGTCTGGAGTCTCAGGCAGCGCTGCTTGAATTCACATTCTGCCTCTATCACTTACAAGCTGTGCAGCCTTGGGTAATTTCCTTTGTTGTAGCCAGGTGTTCTGGGAAACAAACTCACAATGCAGATGGTGGAGTGCAGTTTATTACACCGGCGGGCCCAAGGCAGGGTCTCCTCTTAGTCAAGAACCTCCGCCAGTTTTTGTGAAAACCTTATATACCCTAAGTGTACCTGCTCAAACCCACCTTCCCAAATTCTCTGAAACTAGTCTGAACAAAGGAAAAGAAAGATACAAAGTTAACCCGTAGGCCTTAAGCTTAGGTAGTTAACGGTGGATGAAATCTGTGGTCATATCCCAATAAGCATAATATAATTTATGATTCTATTCAGTTACACAGATAATTAGGATATTCTTTTAGGTGATGGAGAGTCTAAGTACGAGCCCTGGGGCTCTTCCATGAGGGGGGTGGTGTCTGGTTTTCCAGTTGGTATCTCGTTTCCATAGATACTGAGCGTAGAGCTCAAAGTCCACAGTCCGGCCCAAGATGGAGTCCTGCTTTCAAGGTGGAGCCTGTTCTGTCCTTTTCCTCCATTCCCCGCATTGATGCTCTTATCTCATAGTATGAGTATCACTCATAGGGATATATTGCACCCTGGCTCTCTGACTGCCAATTTGGGAGAACACCAACCTTTGGGTTACAGAGTTTATACTACATTGTAAAATGCAGGGTCCACAAAGCAGAACTATCAAGGCAACCATAACAATGGTAAACATAGTTTTCCACCAATCACCCTTCACCCAAGATAGGACTGAAGTCCAGAAAGGAATGTTTTCATTTGACATTGCTTTTACCTGGTTTTTCATGTCATCTAAAGCAGCTGATACATTGCCAGATAAACCAGGAATATATACATAACATTCAACCTTAATTATAGCACAGGTCCCTCCTTGAGCAGCTGTAAGCATGTCCAAAGCCATTCTACTCTGAATTACTGCTTTTCTCATTTGGATTTGTTATTCATTTAAGGCTTGGATGGCTTTAGCACTCTCTAGGAGGGCCTGTTTTGTGAAATTAGTCAAGGCTTCGACTTTAATCATAGTATCTGTTGCCCCTATAGAAGGTACAAATAAGGCAGCAATATACTCATACCACTGAAACACAGACCTTGTCCACCTAGCACGTAAACAAGGTAGATTTACCGGGGCTTGTTGTAGGTTAGGCTTTATGCTGCCACGGGCAAAAGCGAATCCCAGTGTGCAGCAGCCTACCTAGCTGATTGGTAACCAAAGCCAAAGGTTAGGCCCACAAAGCCATTGGGTTCCACTGGGTGCCACCCAGTGGATTCCAGGGTTATATTTCCAATCGGAGCCTGGCCAATGGATGGACTCGTTGGGGTGGTATGTGACCTCGAATGTTCATTTACATTATTTGGGGGATAGATACTCCATGTATTTTTGTTCTTTTGGATATAATGGACAGCCACCAAACCCTGCCCTTTGTTCTTTTTGTTCCCAGCATATACTGGCAGGAGTAATTAATTGATCCTTTTCTGGGGTCATCCAGATATATTCATCCCAGACTTGGTAGAATTGTTCAGCATACCTAGAAGCCTGATCTCCCTCGCTAGTCAGGGAGCTTTTCTCCTTTTTGTTCTTTAAATATAAAGGATAGGCTTCTGTTGCTTCTATGAAACTGGTGTTTACATCAAATGTAACCCCATGACCTGAGTCTACTGACTGTAGGTCTGACTTACACCAAGAGAGCAGGGAGAGATTATGATTGACAAGAGAAAGGAAAGTCCCTTTTTGTTGTCCCAGAAAAGAGCAGAGTGGTTTAAAATCTCCTTGGTGGAGTGGTGACACCCACCAAGGAAGACCATCCATCACAGACAGAGGCATAGCCCCACACACCCCGCAGTTGGAGGTATTGTGGAAGTCCGTGTAGGAATGTGCCCGTGAGAAGAAAACATTGTGTTGAGTTGAAATGGAAGTTAAACTCAAAATCATGTTGATGAGGCCAAGCGAGAGGAGTTGATTATGTGGCTTCAAGGGGCTCGTCCTGAGTCTTCTTTTCTTTCTTCTTCTTAAGGATGATCTTAGTCTCTTGAGGGTCAGTGGGGTTCCTCTGGGCAGTCCACCCAGCGTTTTCTGGGTCTGGTGGTATGTGCTCTTTACCCTCATGTGGTGGCTTCAGGAGTGACACCTGCAACTTGAACTGCTGTACAGGTGATTAGAACCCCTAATGGGTATATGGACCCTCCCAATGTGGGGCGAAGGAGCCGTTTTCAGTCCTTGACCCACATCTGATCCCCGGGCACAAATTCGTGAATCTGTCCCCCAACTGGGAATGGCATCCTTTCCTGTACAAACTTAGCTACCTGATTTGTTATCTTACCCAGTTGTTCCACCTCATCTCCTACCTGAGGCAAATTTGTCGACACCTGTTTTATTATGGGAGGGGCCTCCCATACACAGTTTTGTACAGAGAACAGCCAAGGGACCGTGGAGTCATCCTGAGTCTGAGCAGAGCCATCAGAAACAAGTCCGTCAAGGAGCAGTCGGTCTCTATGATCCACTTGGAGAGTGTCTCTTTAAGAGTCTGGTTGGTTCCTTCCACCATCCCAGAACTCTGGGGCCTATATGCTGTGTGTAATTTCCAGTGAAAGTGTTGCTTACTTGTTGTACT
Source organism: Neotragus moschatus (assembly GCA_006410615.1). Classification (NCBI taxonomy): domain Eukaryota; kingdom Metazoa; phylum Chordata; class Mammalia; order Artiodactyla; family Bovidae; genus Neotragus; species Neotragus moschatus. Next base: position 4,394 of record SJYA01014044.1, read on the forward strand.
AAATCAGCCACAAAAGCCGGGTCATTGTCTGATTCGATGCTGGTAGGAAACCAAAATCTAGGTACTATCTCCCTAAACAGGCACCAGGCCACTTCCGATGCTCTTTCAGTCCGGGTAGGAGAAGCTTCTACCCATCCCAAGAACGTGCATACCGTGACCAGCAGGTAATTGTAGGGCCTGTGAGGTTTCATTTCAGTGAAGTCCACTTCCAGGTGTTCAAAGGACAGTGTGCCTTTTAGCTGAAATCCCGGAGGTTTTTGTCTGTGCCGACAGGCAGCATTGACCTGTGAGCAGGCGGTGCAGTTCTGAGATTCTGTCCTACATAGGAAAGAGAGGCGGGGAACCAAGAAATATTTTTGAATTAGCTCTTCCAGTTTATCATGGCCTAGGTGGGTCGCTTGGTGTGTTTGGCTTACCAGAGTGGGTGCCATGTCCTCCGGTACCAATAGTTTGCCACTTGGCAATTTCCATCATCCCCTTTTCAGTCTTGATGGCCCCTTCTGCTTTGGCTAGTTGGTTTTGGGCTTCAGTGTATTTTGGAGAGTCCAGCGTTAGCTCAGGCAGCTCCACCAATATGAGAGCTTTAATAGGGGCCTCACTTGTCACCCCCAAGCCCTCAGCTGCTTGTTTAGTGGTCTTATCTGCCAGTCTGTTTCCCTGAGCCCAAAGGGTATCCTCTTATTGTCGTCCTCAGCAGTGTATGACTGCAACCCTTTCTGGTTCCGAGACAGCATCTAAAGGGTCAGAATTTCTTCCTTATTTTTAATATCTTTTTCACTAGCTGTCAAAAGGCCTCTCTCCTTATACAGAGCCCTGTGTACATGTAGTGTGGCAAAAGCATACCTGGAGTCGGTGTAAATGTTTGTCTTCTTACCTTTTGACAGCTGAGGGTCTGGATTAGAGCATATAGTTTGGCCCGTTGAGCAGACCCGTGTGATGGCAGAGAGCTAGCCTCAATGATGGTTTCTTCCATGACTACTGCAGATCCCGACAGTTGTTGTCCTTGTTTCACCAGGCTGGTGCCTTTGATGTATAGGACCAAATCTGGGTCCGGGATTAGCTGGTCTCTCAAGTCAGGTCTGCTGGCATATTTCCTTGCAATCATGTGAGTGTCCACCTTCTCTCACAGGAAGGAGAGTGGTCGGATTCAGGGCCTGATGAGGCTCAACAGTAACATGGAGGTTTTCACATAAGAGTCCCTTGTATTGAATAACCCAGGATGTCAACAGCCATTTATGGGGGTCCCCTCGCAGAAGAGTGTTGACCTCATGCAGGACTTTTGTGATCAAATCTTGGCCCAAAGTCAGCTTGATTGCCTCCCGGACCAGTAAGGCAACCGCAGCAACTGCCCCTGCCTGTAAGCATCCCAGCCACCCAGTGGCAACATTGTCCAGCCTTTTCGGGAGATAAGCCAGAGGTCTGTCCCATGTCCCCATAGTCTGGGACAACACTCTCATAGCCACTTTGTCCTTTTCAGTCACGTGAAAAGTAAATGGCTTTACAAGGTCTGGCAGGCCCAAGGCGGGTGCTAACGTAATTGTACCAGGTTTGAGTTCTATTACCAGTGAGACTTGTTTTGCAAGCCTAGGGGTGTTATCTTCGACTCAGACCTCAGGGAATTGTTGAGTTAACTCTCCCTCTCGACTGTTTAGCCCATCCGGTTTCCCTTCCGGGATACCGTGCAACCTCCATTCATCTGGAGGGGTTACTGAGAAGAAGAGTAAATAGGTGGTTGAGCCCACTTGCAGAGTGGGTCTTTCGTGAGGGGAAAGGTCACTTGTTTCCCCAATTTAGACAGCAAGTCTCTTCCCAACAAAGGTACTGGGCATTCAGAATGTATAAAAATTCATGAGTCACTTGGTGTCCCCCCATCTGAGATTTTCAGGGTAGGCTTGAGACACAAAGGCTGCATTTATCACCATCTGAGACCCAGCAGCCTCTGGATCTATTGGCATATAAAGTATATAGGCTTCGCACAGTCTTTCACAGAACTCAGAGGGTGATTCACTTTCCCTTTGAATCACTTTGGAGGATTTTGCCATACTCATAGGTTTTCGGGCCCCCTTCTTGTGACCTTGTAAAGTAGCCACCCAATATCTCTCCAGGTGGCCCCTCCCTTCCTCTGTGTTACAGTCCCAGTTGGGTCTCTTATTGGGGGTGGCTAGTTCTGCCCACTGCTGTGGGTTTGCAGTACCCTCAGGTGCCATTTCTCTTAACCATTTTCTGGCCTCAATTAGGACCCTGTGTCTTTCCTCAGTGCTGAAAAGGGAGACTAGTACCTGGATTATGTCATCCCATGTAGGGTGATGGGTTCGAAAAATAGTCCCCATTAGGCTAATCATGGCTTGTGGCTCCTCCAGGTACAATGGAGTGTATCTCTGCCAGTTTAATACATCCGTAGAGGAAAATGGCTGGTAATACTAGGCTACAGGGGGCAGAAGGTAGTGCCCACATGCGTCCTGAACTGGAGGCTGTTGTAGCTCTCTGAGGGGCATCTGTAGTGGGGTTCTTTCCCTCTATTCCTTGGCAGAGTGCAGCCTCTGTCTAATTCCTGTGTTTTCTTCCCCCTTCCCATCAGTACTCACCAGGTGGATACAACCTAGGAGGTCCGTCTGAGGCGGAATCCTGGGGGCGTTGACCAGACGTCACCATCGCTGGGACCGGAGCCTGCCAAAATGGCGGGTCTACTATCTCCAGGAGGGTTGACAGAGGAGCAGCGGCTGCTGCAGGAACTTCACCTGGCCCTGGATCGGGCATTAAGGTGGCCTCTGGTCCTGGTGGAGCACTGGGTGGTGGACGTATCATTACCCAGTACAGAGGAGGGGGCAGGTCATCCCCATCCAAATCCTGTAGAATTTCATTTTTTAAAATCATTAGTCAATTTTTGTGCCATTAATATTTTTCCCTTTTCCTTCTAGATACAGAACCTTGTCCAAGTAGGAGGGTCTTGAGCTAACCCTAGCCATGAGTCAACATATGGGTGTTGATCCGGGTGTCCTGGCTTTCCTTTGACTACTGTATAAACTGCTTCCACTATTTTTAAGTTCATGATGTCCGCTGGTGGCCATCCTACTCCGATAGGGGGCCATTCGACCTCACAGAGTATGTGGAGGCGGTTAGGCGTCATCTTCACCCCATAGTTTCCTCCAAATCCCTTCTTTAAATTTTTATCATGTGCTCCAGCACAGTTGCCTTAGATTCACTTCCCCCCATGTTGCTTACCTTCTCAGACCTTCTACCTCTTCTTTTCGTTCTGAAGTTCTCCGTACCCTATGTACATCTGATATTTCCACTCAATGAAACACTTAAACTTGCCATCCCACCTCCTTCCTAACTGGGAAGAGCCTTATTTGCCATATCCCAGAGGGAGAAGAGGGATCAGTGTGTCTTCGCCTGCTGGTCAGCACGGCCGAACCAGAACACCACGTAGTCCAAGACTGTTTCTCCCTTAATTTTTAGTCTATTCTGGCTTGGTGGGCTTGATCAAGCGCAGATGAAAACACAGATGGGTTAAATATCCCATGTCCCAGGCCGTTTTGGCTTTTCCTGAGAAAAGCCAATTCGTATTCATTTATGTATCCCTCTCCTTCTAGCCTGACAATTCCGAGGGGGTCAAGAATTTCATAACAAATGGGACACCTCCTCGGCGAGGGCAGAATAGGAGCACACAAAGACCAAGTTTCTTCTCCTAACAATCCCCTGGCGATTTCTTGGTAATAATTTTCCCCAAGACGGTGTGGACACCACTTCCTAAATGACATTCACAAATTTCCTTCCTAAGCCCGAGCACGCTCATCAACCTGTGTACCAAGCAATCGCTGCCATCTGCCTATTCCAGGCTCCTGTGAGTCCATGCCCCTTCTAGTCCCTCCCAGGGGGGTGATCAGGCCCCCTCTTCCACCCTGCCTGGTGGTTTCCTCCTCACCTGAGCGCTCAGTTCCCCTGCTGCTGTTCACTACCTGCTAACGTGAAAGGTCTGGGTATTGAGAAGCAAAGGTTCAAGCCTCAAGGCCTCAGAGTAGTCCCTAATGGGACTTGTCTCCTCAAAGTGAGGAGTTTCCTGGACAATGCACCAAATATCATAGCCGCCTGTTCTGGAAAACAAACTCACTCCGAAAGACAATGCAGATAGTGGAGTGCACATTGTTACACCTGAGGGCCCAAGGCAGAGTCTCCTCTTAACCAAGGACCCCACCAGTTTTTGAGAAAACCTTATATGCCCTAAGTGTACATGCTCAAACCCACCTCCCCAAATTTTCTGAAACTAGTCTGAACAAAAGAAAAGAAAGGTACAACCAATGTTAACCCATGATTTGTATGCCTTAAACCCGTGATTCGTATGCCTTAAGGCTGGGTAGTTAGCAGTGGACAATTATCAATAGGTCCGTGGTCATACGCCAATAAGCACAACAGAATTTATGATTCTATTCGGTTACACAGATAATTAGTGTTAGGTAGTTAGAACACGGAAAAGGAGTCCAGAATGGCGGTAGCTAAAAGACAAAAAAGGGAAAAGCCTATGAAAATAGAACAAAGGATGGTCCGAAGATGGAAGACCGGAGTGAGGACCTTAGGTAGAACAAACAACACTCCTGGCTAGCCCAATTTACATAGGGCAGGCCCAGGGGGCGGGAAAAACATATAAAAAGAGGAGCCAAAGGGCCAGGAGTCTCTCTTCCCTGCAACGCGGGCGCTCATTTTCTCTCTTTTCTCTTTGCGTCTTTGGGTAGGCATGCCCTCATGCCTCGAGGATGTATTTTCCTGTTATTTTATAAATAAAACTCAGCTGTAATACAGAGCTGTAATACTGATCTGTCCAAGAGCTATAACACAGTCTATTCGAGACCTAAGATCTATAACAGGCTCTGTCTGAGAGTCGTGACATGCCAACGGCTTTAACGTCGGTCACTTCAAATTTTTGTTGAGATGAGACAGAACCGAGGAGATCACACTCCCCTGACATCTATGGTGCTGTGACTTGGGTTTAACCTGGTTGAAACAACCTTGGCGCGGCTCCTACAAATAGGAGGCCAAGCACAGCAGGAGCCCAACTTGGCAAAATCTCCAATGGTAGAATTGGATTGCGAAGAAAACCCAGCGCAAAGTGACAAGAGGCCCATGATGCCAGAAACCAGGACAGTGAAAAACGAACTCAGAAGAAAGCTCACGTGACTCAGTCTCAGATTCCAGAAGACCTCCAGTTAAGGTAGGAGGGCTTCGCTCCTATGGCTGAAGGGACATAGACCTAAGAAACTCATAATTCCTTTACAATCTGTCATTTCTTGTTTCCTCGAACCCCCCATGAACAAGTGGGTGGCAGTGGGCGCAACTGAGGGACTCTGGAGAGGTTAGTCCTCAGTATGTCCCAAAGGCACTATCTGCTGAGCCCCAGTAGCTGTTACCCAAGCCGGTGGGGGTTCTTCTGTCCTTAATCTTCTTTGTGCCAAGGATCAGACCAATGAAAATTGTGAGCACAGGTAAGGTATTTAGCAGATTTTCTGGCAGGCTATGAAGAGGATTCTTTGGCACGTTTTTCCCACTGTTTTTTCCTTCTGTCCTTCAGCTCTCTCTCCTGGGACTCCAGCATGGCCAAAACCCAGGATGCCTGGCTTCAGGACCCAGTGAAGCGCAGGCTTTGATGTCTCATTGCAAAAATTCAGTGAGAGACAAAGCGATGGAAGAGGTGGATTTGTTAGGATTCAGAGAGAAGCATACGCTGCAGGGTGTGGGCTAGTGCAGAAGGCTCCATCCATGGAATGGGGCCTGGGTAGGTTTTGCAAGCAGNAGCATGGCCAAAACCCAGGATGCCTGGCTTCAGGACCCAGTGAAGCGCAGGCTTTGATGTCTCATTGCAAAAATTCAGTGAGAGACAAAGCGATGGAAGAGGTGGATTTGTTAGGATTCAGAGAGAAGCATACGCTGCAGGGTGTGGGCTAGTGCAGAAGGCTCCATCCATGGAATGGGGCCTGGGTAGGTTTTGCAAGCAGGGTGAATTCATATGCTAATGAGTGGGAGGATCATCCCAACCAACGGGGAACCACCAACTCTTCTGTCTTTTGACAGTGACTCGGAGCTGTCCTGCCACCTCTGGGTGTGTCATTTAGCTTACATACTGGAGACTAAGGTTTACTTGAATCTGACTTGTCATCTTGGACCCAATTGATTTTAATCGGTTTATGTTATGCCCTTGAGCTGTGAAAAGAAGAGAAGCAAAAAGCAAAGGAGAAAAGGAAAGATATAAGCATCTGAATGCAGAGT
>SJYA01014046.1:0-10504 GCA_006410615.1 Neotragus moschatus
TGCAGGCAGGATCTTTACCGCTAGTGCCACTGGGAGACCCTAACAGTCAGTGGCTAGCTCTGAGTAAGGAGATTCCAAGTTATTTCCTTTTGATTTTTGTTTTTAAAAAATATTTTCCATAGTAAATATCACTTTTGTTGTCAAAAGAAAAAGGAATCTCAAAATGAATGCAGGGTATGCTGAGTAATTGGCAAAGTTCAATAATTTCCCATATTGCAAACTACGTAGCTTCCACTACAATGGAATTCCAAAGTATTAATTTAAAACTTACATTGAGTTTAATACGAAAACTACAGTATTAGGCCAGAGATGTTCCTTTCTCTTAACTTTATTAAAATAACTGCATGTATGGTTTTATGTAAAATTATTTCCTTAGTCTTTCCCAACTTAATTCTACGCTTCAAAACGACATCTTATAATTCAAATTCCATGGAATAATGCTGCTGCTGCTGCTGGTTAGTCACTCAGTCGTGTCTGACTCTTTGTGATCCCATGGACTGCAGAACTTCCCTGACCTCCACTGTCTCCTGAAGTTTGCTCAAAATCACTGAGTTGATGATGCCATCCAGCCATCTCTTCCTCTTCTCCTGCCCTCAATCTTTTCTAGCACTAGGGTCTTTTCCAGTGAGTTGGCACTTTGCATCAGGTGGCCAAAGTATTGGAATAGTGATATAGAAAATAAGAAAAAAATGAAAGCACCTGGTCGATTACAGGTGAAATAAATGTGCTTTAGTCAGGAAACCAGAGTGTTGGAGCCATAAAAAAAAGAAGCTAAAGGGTCACACACCAGTCACTGACTCTGAGCACAGGGAGCTGTCACTGGCCAGTTGCCCTTAACAGTGGACATTCCTGACAGGAAGCACTATGTCTCCACAGAAGAAGAACGGTTAGGATGGACAGCGCTCTAGGGCTTCGGTTTCCTCCTGATCCTCCCGGCGGTGGGCAGAACAAGAATTCTCCATTTCAGAAAAGATGACCCCAGGAGCCACTGGCGGTCCTTGGCCATCAGGGCTGATCAGAAACACTGAGGGGGACAGGCTCCTGGGGGGTGGGCTCCTAGGCCCAGCGATGCATGCGGTGGGTGGGTTTTTAGGGGGTGGGCCGTGGCCATATGGTCAAGTGTGCTTCCCCCACACCAGCCAGTGCTGAAGGGACGACATGTCCCCGGGCCACAGAGCATCGGCTGTCAGAGAAGTGACATCGTTGTATCGATTCCAGAAGCACCAGGTTGGTCACTGATGCAAACAGCCCGGGGCATGCCTGCTCAAGACCAGGAAGGAAAGCGAGGGTCTGTGTGCCCTGGGGTTGCCATGGGGACGGGTCCAAACAACTGTATTGCCAGTGAGTCAGCAACCATTTGAGTTCCCAGGCCTGAGTGGAGTGGAGGGAATCCAACCTGAGCCAGGCACACACTGCCCATGTCCCCTGGAGCTTAGAGCTGATGTATTCACACACCACACGAGGTGATCGGGAGCGCTCTAAGGAGCTGCCCTTAAGAGTGCTAAGAGTGGCTGGGGCTTCTCCGCTGGCTCAGTGGTCAAGAGTCCACCTGCCAATGCAGGAGACAAACAACACTCAGGCTCCATCCCTGGGTAGGAAGATCCTCTGGAGAAGGAAACGGCAAACCACTCCAGGGGGCTTGCCTGGGAAATCCCACGGACAGAGGAGCCTCGCAGGCTACAAACAGCCCAGGGGGTCATGGAAGAGTTGGACGCGACTCAGCGACTGAACAGCAGCAGCAGCTAGAGTGGTTATGGATGCAGATAGAGGCGCTCCAAGAGTGTCCAAAATTTCCATAAAGTTCTCCACAACGTGCAGTGCGGGCTTCCCCGACGGTCCAGCAGTTAAGAACCTGCCTGCCAATGCAGGGGACACAGGCTTGATTCCTGGTCGGGGAAGAGCCCACGTGCCGCGGGGCAGCTAAGCCCGCGCGCCACAGCACTGAAGCCCGCGCGCCCTACAGCCTGTGCTCCGCAGCAAGTGAAGCTGCCGAAATGAGAAGCCAGCACACAGCAACCAAGAGCGCCCCCCTCTCCCTGCAACTGGAGAAAAGCCCACAGCAGCGGAGACCCAGCACAGCCAGCGCTAAATAAATGCGCCTTAAAAAAACGGTCACTGTAGCTCATCTTTTTTGTTTTCATAAAAAAGTTTAAATATATACTTAGTTCTCAGTAAGTATTTTGATCTTTGACACTTTTTAACACACAGCCAGATGGTAACATAAACATGGATCTGTACTGACACATTATCAAACAGTCCAGACACGACCAAGCGACTAACATTATGATGGAAACTCAGTCAAGGGCTCAGGAAAATAAGAACTTTGCCCATGAGATAGGAGAGTATAAATCTGGGTCTGCGGCTTTACTACTGCAGATGTTAAAGCAGCATTTGATTGGTTTCGATTGTTATTCAATTACATTTTTTAAAAAATCGGGAGTGCAGAAAAATGCAGAACGTTGGTTTTTAAACTCTTAAACATAAAAATGAAACGTTTAAAATATTCCCTATTTTAATTAAACAGCTTTTTCATGGGTCGGTTCTGAGGTTTAGTGCTGTGAGGATAATCTGGATCTCAGGCCTTCCTGTGTAACAGCAAGTTCAAGGCAGACAACTTCTAAATTGACGAACTCCCCTTACTTGTACAATTACAAGAACCAAAATTGCTTCTAAGGAGTTGTCGGCCATAGGAGTCCCTGGGTACTCAATAAATGTTAAGGCAGCGGAATGACGTGTACACTTAGTCAAGATGTAAACACTTGCTGCTCCCTGGTTACCCCGGGTGTGAGAAGAACATTCTAAAGGCAAGTGAACAAGAGTTTGGGAAACCTACTTCTCAAAACTTCAAACCTGGAGAGGTGGTGAGTTGAGTTGTGTTCATTGGTAGAAATAGGAAAACCCAGGATAGACGACAAGGAGTAAATGGGATTTGACTTTAGCCCTGCTGTACCCAGTGCTGCAGGCCCTCGAGAGCCCAGGCTGTGCAGTGAGACCCTCGTCCGGTGGGGGAAGGACCAGCCGTGACCTGAGAGGAAGACCCTAGAGACGGGAAGGGCCGTTGAAACCTCCACCAGTTCAGTGAGCAGCATGGCCCGTGCCTTGTGGAACGTTCCCTACTCTCAGACCACTCAGGGGCCCTGCTCTATGGCCGCCGTATGCTAAGCTCGGTTGCTAAGTCATGTCTGACTCCTTGTGACCCCTTGGGGTGCAGCCCACCAGGCTCCTCTGTCCATGGGATTCTCTGCAAGAACACTGGAGCGGGTTGCCATTTTCTTCTCCAGAGGCTCTTCCTGACCCAGGGATCGAACCCCTAAAAACGTTCAGACAAGTTTGACCTGGATGGNTCTAGCTGCTGCTGCTGTTCAGTCGCTGAGTCGCGTCCAACTCTTCCATGACCCCCTGGGCTGTTTGTAGCCTGCGAGGCTCCTCTGTCCGTGGGATTTCCCAGGCAAGCCCCCTGGAGTGGTTTGCCGTTTCCTTCTCCAGAGGATCTTCCTACCCAGGGATGGAGCCTGAGTGTTGTTTGTCTCCTGCATTGGCAGGTGGACTCTTGACCACTGAGCCAGCGGAGAAGCCCCAGCCACTCTTAGCACTCTTAAGGGCAGCTCCTTAGAGCGCTCCCGATCACCTCGTGTGGTGTGTGAATACATCAGCTCTAAGCTCCAGGGGACATGGGCAGTGTGTGCCTGGCTCAGGTTGGATTCCCTCCACTCCACTCAGGCCTGGGAACTCAAATGGTTGCTGACTCACTGGCAATACAGTTGTTTGGACCCGTCCCCATGGCAACCCAAGGGCACACAGACCCTCGCTTTCCTTCCTGGTCTTGAGCAGGCATGCCCCGGGCTGTTTGCATCAGTGACCAACCTGGTGCTTCTGGAATCGATACAACGATGTCACTTCTCTGACAGCCGATGCTCTGTGGCCCGGGGACATGTCGTCCCTTCAGCACTGGCTGGTGTGGGGGAAGCACACTTGACCATATGGCCACGGCCCACCCCCTAAAAACCCACCCACCGCATGCATCGCTGGGCCTAGGAGCCCACCCCCCAGGAGCCTGTCCCCCTCAGTGTTTCTGATCAGCCCTGATGGCCAAGGACCGCCAGTGGCTCCTGGGGTCATCTTTTCTGAAATGGAGAATTCTTGTTCTGCCCACCGCCGGGAGGATCAGGAGGAAACCGAAGCCCTAGAGCGCTGTCCATCCTAACCGTTCTTCTTCTGTGGAGACATAGTGCTTCCTGTCAGGAATGTCCACTGTTAAGGGCAACTGGCCAGTGACAGCTCCCTGTGCTCAGAGTCAGTGACTGGTGTGTGACCCTTTAGCTTCTTTTTTTTATGGCTCCAACACTCTGGTTTCCTGACTAAAGCACATTTATTTCACCTGTAATCGACCAGGTGCTTTCATTTTTTTCTTATTTTCTATATCACTATTCCAATACTTTGGCCACCTGATGCAAAGTGCCAACTCACTGGAAAAGACCCTAGTGCTAGAAAAGATTGAGGGCAGGAGAAGAGGAAGAGATGGCTGGATGGCATCATCAACTCAGTGATTTTGAGCAAACTTCAGGAGACAGTGGAGGTCAGGGAAGTTCTGCAGTCCATGGGATCACAAAGAGTCAGACACGACTGAGTGACTAACCAGCAGCAGCAGCAGCATTATTCCATGGAATTTGAATTATAAGATGTCGTTTTGAAGCGTAGAATTAAGTTGGGAAAGACTAAGGAAATAATTTTACATAAAACCATACATGCAGTTATTTTAATAAAGTTAAGAGAAAGGAACATCTCTGGCCTAATACTGTAGTTTTCGTATTAAACTCAATGTAAGTTTTAAATTAATACTTTGGAATTCCATTGTAGTGGAAGCTACGTAGTTTGCAATATGGGAAATTATTGAACTTTGCCAATTACTCAGCATACCCTGCATTCATTTTGAGATTCCTTTTTCTTTTGACAACAAAAGTGATATTTACTATGGAAAATATTTTTTAAAAACAAAAATCAAAAGGAAATAACTTGGAATCTCCTTACTCAGAGCTAGCCACTGACTGTTAGGGTCTCCCAGTGGCACTAGCGGTAAAGATCCTGCCTGCAGCGCAGGGGACGCAAGCGACAGAGGCCCGGCCCCTGGGTCAGGAAGCTCCCCGGAGGAGGGCGCGGCCACCCTCTCCGGGATGCACGCCTGGAGAGTCCCACGGACAGAGGGCCTGGCGGGCTGCTGTCCACAGGGGTGCGAGGAGTCAGACACATCTCAGCCCAGCACACAAGACAGCCACTGTTTACATTTCGCATCTACACATAGGGAGGCTGATATGTGGGGTTATTTTCCTATGCACAGAGGATACACGTGCTTTAGGTTTTTGTTTTTTGGTTTTTTTGTAACCCTCAGTTCAGTTCAGTTGCTTAGTCGTGTCCGACTCTTTGTGACCCCATGGACTGCAGCATGCCAGGTTTCCCTGTCCGTCATCAACTCCCAGAGCTTGCTCAAACTCATGTCCAACGAGTTGGTGATGCCATCCAACCACCTCATTCTCTGTCGTCCCCTTCTCCTCCTGCCTTCAGTCTTTCCCAACATCAGGGTCATTCCCAGTGAATCGGCTCTTCACATCAGGTGGCCAAAGTATTGGTGTTTCAGCTTCAGCATCAGTTCTTCCAATGAATATTCAGGGTTGATTTCTTTTACGATGGATTGGTTGGATTTCCTTGCAGTCCAGGGGATTCTCAAGAGTCTTCTCCAACACTACAGTTCAGAACCATCAGTTCTTCAGCACTCAGCTTTCTTTATAGTCCAACTCTCACATCCATACATGACTACTGGAAAAACCATAGCTTTGACTAGACAGGCCTTTGTTGGCAAAGTAATGTCTCTACTTTAATATGTTGTCTAGGTTGGTCATAGCTTTTCTTCCAAGGAGCAAGCACCTTTTAATTTCATGGCTATAGTCACCATTTGCAGTAATTTTGGAGCCCAGAAAAGAATCAGTATTTCCATTGTTTCCCCATCTATTTGCCATGAAGGGATGGGACTGGATGCCATGATCTCTGTGTTTTGAGTGCTGAGCTTTAAGCCACCTTCTCACTCTTGTCTGCTGTTATATGCGCTGACTCTACATCAGAATGTGCTTCACGTCTAGTAACAGAAGCCCTTACTACTGTGCTTAAGCACGAATGGTGAACATGACTCGGGAAGCGGGAGTCCAGGGATAGGAGGCCTGCAGGACGGTTCACTCGGAGAAGGTGAGGGCCCCACTCCAGTGCTCCTGCCTGGAAAGTCCCATGGAGGAGGAGCCTGGTGGGCTGCAGTCCATGGGGTTGCTAGGAGTCGGGCACGACTGAGCGACTTCACTTTCACTTTTCACTTTCATGCATTGGAGAAGGCAATGGCAACCCACTCCAGCGTTCTTGCCTGGAGAATCTCAGGGACGGGGGAGCCTGATGGGCTGCCGTCTATGGGGTCACACAGAGTCGAACACAACTGAAGCGACTTAGCAGCAGCAGCAGGACTGTTCACTGGCCCCACGAGGGCCTCAAGATCCAGGACACAGGTGCTGTCCATTCTCTCTGTCCTGCCATCAGCACATCAGCCTCGTGCTAAGGTTGTTCCCGTCACGGCCATAAAATCGTCACCATGAGCAGCTATCTGGGGCAGCAGGCTTCCTTGTTCCCACCCAGTAGCGGGAGAAAAAGCCCAACCCCCAGCCAAGGGATGGACATCCTGCCCATTGAGCTGCTGAACTAACTTAGGTGTGGCCACCCCAGACCAGTGGCGGCCCAGGTCCACACCACAGCCCGGCTGACCGGAGTGTCCATCACTAGCGGGAGGGACTGGAGAGCATGGTGGCACAGACCAGTCTGTGTGGCGTGGCCCTCTCAGCACAGGGCTGCTGCCCCAGGGCGGGCTGTGAGGAGACGCCAGACGTCAGCCTACCTGGTGACCTCACGTCACCACTGAATATTTTATGAACAAGTTTAAGAGTCATGTCAAAGGATCACGTCGGGCACTTTCTCGTCTTTACATTCAGGCTGTGGGCTAGCTTGCTCTGATTCTCACAGTCCCGGCCTTCCTCCTGACTTGTTCACGCACTCCCTCCCCTTGGGGTTGGAAGGGTGGCCACCAGCAGCCCCCAGGGCAGCCGAGGTCAGACCGGCCCCCCTACAGTCCTTCTGCTGGCCTCACGGGGAGCTCCGGTCCCCTGGCAGCTCCTCACTGCCTTGAACAAAGCCGGGGTGGCAAGCCTGCCGCTGGAAGCGGGGCTGGCTTGACTCCTCATCGTGTGGCTGCCTGGGGAGGCTTGGGCACCACCCCAAATTCAGGGTCTCCCAGGAAGGAGGACCCAGAGCGTGGACGCCTGGTACCCGCTCCACTGTCTTTAAAGACGGTCTTCTTCTTAAGCGTTACAGCCGTCACCAGAGTTGTGAACGAGTTGAACGTTGTTATATGTTTTCGTTTTCGTTTAAAAATCAGTTCCTTTTGTATGAGTGCTCTGTTCAGGAAGAGTTTAATAGGCAGGGATGCAGTCTTCTGGGGAGCTGACCCTTATTAATGTAATGTTCTGTAAAGTTTGGGAATTTTTGTGGTCTTCTTTTTGGCAATAGATTTCTCTTCCCAAGTTTTGACTTTACTACAGAAATTTAGAGCTAGAAGAAAAAATGAGCTTATAGATATAAATTATAAGAGATGTAAACTTTAATATTTCTATTCTTTATGTACTTTTTTATTTTCAGTACCCNAATGTTCTGTAAAGTTTGGGAATTTTTGTGGTCTTCTTTTTGGCAATAGATTTCTCTTCCCAAGTTTTGACTTTACTACAGAAATTTAGAGCTAGAAGAAAAAATGAGCTTATAGATATAAATTATAAGAGATGTAAACTTTAATATTTCTATTCTTTATGTACTTTTTTATTTTCAGTACCCTTGAAACAATGTCATAAATAATACAGAGAATTAATGGATATATTTTGGAGAATAATTCTGAGGAATAATAGGCATATTTGAAATCACTATTGCAAAAATCAGATGTTAAAGAAAAAAGTTATGATATATTCAGTTTTTAAATTGTACTATTAAATGTGAAACTTCATGGGTAATAAATAATTCGTATTTAATTTTAGGTGCCAGGGTAACATATACTAGAATAAAATGGAACAATTTCCATGGTTCTATAAAGGAATCTATAAAGGAGTTATAAATAATTATGGTAAAGCATTTGTGAAAAATTTTTATGGGACTAAAAATTGAAAACTTCTTAATAGGGAAATTTTCTTAAATGAGAAATGGGGTAAGTTAGTCACAGAGACCTCAAGTCTAATGTATCCTATGGGAACCCTGAATAAGCAGTAACTTCTTAAGATAATCTTAAAAAGCGTCTGAAAATCACGAGATTTCAAAAAGGTTTTTGGAGGTAGCAGGAAGACAAAGATGATTGTTAGGTTAAAATTTCTCATGGGAAGTTATTTATTTTGCATGCTTTTTGATGTTACTGGACTAGAGATCTCAGCTTACCTGAACCTGGAAGGGCAGTGACTATGTGGGATTAAAAGCGAACAAATGAAACTGTTCACCATAGAGTCACACAGTTGTGGGCGGTGTCCCAGGATTCTTCTAGTGTTTTGAACATGAGGGCATAGGCTGGAGGACATTCGGTGCTCAGACTGTGAGGAAAGCGCTCTTCAGCCGACAAGGAAAAGATCACGTAGCTTTGTTTTTTTGTTTTTTAACACAGGGCCTTACTGCCTCCCAGGTTCCTTAACTAGTGAAAAGAATACAGAACTAGAGCGTTGGCAAAGCATGANGCGGTGTCCCAGGATTCTTCTAGTGTTTTGAACATGAGGGCATAGGCTGGAGGACATTCGGTGCTCAGACTGTGAGGAAAGCGCTCTTCAGCCGACAAGGAAAAGATCACGTAGCTTTGTTTTTTTGTTTTTTAACACAGGGCCTTACTGCCTCCCAGGTTCCTTAACTAGTGAAAAGAATACAGAACTAGAGCGTTGGCAAAGCATGAGCGTTTAATGAGAGGCCGCTCGGGTTCGTGAGGCTCTGTCTTTACTGCTTTTCTTCTCTTCTTTTGAATTAGTGAGGGTGAGAGTCTGTGTGGGGCGTGGCCGGCAGGGCACAGTCGGTACATGAGAAGACTGAGGCCCCTCTGGTGCCGTCACCGGCTGTCTAACTTGACTGCTGTGTTCAGTCTTCCAGTCGTGTCTGACTCTTTTTGACCCCATGGACCACAGTACTCCAAGCTTCCCTGTCCCTCACCATCTCCGAGAGCTTCCAAACTCGTCTCCCAAACTCATGTCCATTGAATCAGTGATGCCGTCTAGCCATCTCGTCGTAAACTCATGTCCATTGAATCAGTGATGCCGTCTAGCCATCTTATCCTAAACTCATATGCGTAGAATCAGTGATGCCTTCTAGCCATCTTGTCCTAAACTCATGTCCATTGAATCAGTGATGCCGTCTAACCATCTTGTCCTCTGTTGTCCCCTTCTCTTGCCTTCAGTCTTTCCCAGCATCAGGGTCTTTTCCAGTGAGTTGGCTCTTTGCATCAGGTGGCTAGAGTATTGGAGCTCCAACTTCAGCATCAGGCCTTCCNTCTAGCCATCTTGTCCTAAACTCATGTCCATTGAATCAGTGATGCCGTCTAACCATCTTGTCCTCTGTTGTCCCCTTCTCTTGCCTTCAGTCTTTCCCAGCATCAGGGTCTTTTCCAGTGAGTTGGCTCTTTGCATCAGGTGGCTAGAGTATTGGAGCTCCAACTTCAGCATCAGGCCTTCCAATGAATATTCAGGATTGGTTTCCTTTAGGTTTGACTAGTTTGATCTCCTTGCAGTCCAAGGGACTCTCGAGAGTCTTCTTCATCACTCCAGTTCAAAAGTATCAATTCTTCGGGGCTCAGTCTTCTTTATGGTCCAACTCTCACATCCATACATGACTACTGAAAAAACCATAGCTGTGACTAGACGGACCTTTGTCGGCAAAGTGATGCCTCTGTGTTACCTTGGACAAGCAACGTAACCTCTCTGATCCTTGGTTTTCTCATTTCTGAAGAGAAGGTGTGCGGGTCGGATGTGTCCCAGTGGTTCCTTTTCACCATAGGATTGGAGTGTATGAGGACTCAGGGATGATGGCCTAGAATGTTTGTTTGCACTTGAGGGCATGGGGAGAAAGCACAGGAGAGACTGCAGCCCTGGGGTTAGTGGCTATGGGGGAACTGAGCTGAAGGGGTAAACACTGTGCCCACTGGCCACTCTTCTTCTACCAAGGGCTCTGGAAATAGAGGCACAGTGGCTCTAAGGAGGCTCCCTGGGAGTGGAGAATCATAATAAACCCCGTCTCCGAGGGTCTGGGTTTGGGGTCCAGTGTGGTCAAATAGCACTGCCTGGAGGAGAGGCCAGCCCCTCCAGAGTTTCTTCTAACCCTCTCGTCATGAATTCCCAGAGGAACCTCTGAGTGTGACAAGCCCTGGGTGTGTATGTTCCAAAGGCTGTCTTCCTACAGCCGGGGGAGGCGG